>KZ070495.1:41644-55065 GCA_002091845.1 Anopheles cracens
GTCTTCTTCGTTTCTGCTACTGCTATAGCAATGATAATTTAACAATCCTGTTAAAGTTTCAATCTTTTTCGATTTTCACTCTATCTAGTAGATCAAGATAAAATTGATATGATAAAGCTATCATTCTCTTATACATATGTATTAAAATTTCTGTTAAATTATGTATATTTGATATTTTTAAAACATGTTTTATTTGCTCGTTTACGCTTGATAAAACAAAATAATCTCAAAGAAATATTTCACTGCAATTGGTATGAATTAGCACAAGTACTTTCCAGGAGCAATTTGATTGAAGTTTTGTTAGGAATGCGATCGAGTATATTCTTTTAGGATCCAAGAAGATCATATATCATTTGGCAATTGGATCAATAGACTGTATAATTGCAATATAATTCAAAGGTTTACTTACGAAATTGTACTCAATGTAATCAAGAAACTTCAAGAAAATCAAGAATAGAATTGTAATCAAGAAAAGTTACACATAAGCAAGGTTCAACCATTTTGACGTAAACTAAACACTGATTGCGAAAAAGAGCGAAATGAACCCAGTTCAGCGTCTGTTACTGTCTGAACTCCGTCTGCCTGAATTGTCTGAACTCCGGAGAAGCTTCCGACCAGAATATGCCATGCTCTAGTCAAATAAAGCTCCATCTCACGTCTATCAGATCCAGCCGTACCGTTGATCGTACGGCTCTCTTCCTTCCCACCGTTACGGTGTGAAATCGACCTTTGAGCCGCACCGACGCACACCACTTCAGCCCGCAGCGCCGCGGGCTGAGCCGGCTGGCTACAACACAAATTCGGTTGTCATAGGCCAAGTACGGTGGATCGCGAGACAAAACGCGCGCAAAGGTTGTCCACTTGCCGTTGTTCTCTCCGCTGTCGTCAAGCGCACCCGGCAGCACGGTGACACTCGCCGAAAGGCAGTTTGGCAGATTTTACGAGCCTTTACCGGACGGGTTCGTCCGTGCTGCAGACGGCTGAACGGTTTTTTTGTTTGTTTTTGGTGAAAAGTATACAACTTAAATCTCTAACCAGCGCAAGAAACCTGTCTAACGTGTCCGGCTCCCCATGCTGTCCTGTTCTGGCGTCGAAATCGTCTCGAACGATCGGTGATGGAATTTTCGTCTGCAAATCTCCAAACCAAAAAAAAAAACAAACACTAAGCGAGCTAAAACAGGGAAATAATGTTAAGAGCCGAAAATGCTTCCCGTACTGTGGTGGCGTTGGAAACGCTTGATTGATTGTCGATCATGTAAAGTTCAGCATCGATGATTATCATAATCCAAAGGAGTTTTCGTCGTTTGGCGTCGTTCTTATTTGCTGAAATTCGTCAAATCTTCGATCGATCGTCGGGCGGTTGAGAATGCGACCGTGCCAAACGTGATGTACCTTGCTCCACCGTGCTCACCGTCAGCCTCCGGCACGTTCCGGGCCCAGGAGCCGGAACCGGACCACCGTCTGGAGGCTGATTAATGAGCGCACCGTTTCTGGCAGACGTTTAGCGGCCATAACACGAATCACGAACACGGGGAGCGTATCAATCGTTCTCATCTCATTTCCCCGTAGGCTCAAGAGCGTCTACCACGAACTGTCGAATTCTACGCCACGTAAGCGTCGGTACAGCGCGCGCTTACAACGCTATTACAACGCGAGATTTATGGTTGTTTTGATTGCTTCCGTTATGTGCGTTAGGGTTTATTTACATTTTTTTTTCTTGCAATCTCCATTGGGGTATTTACATCAGTTTTTTTTTGTTGTTGTGAGTACAACAAACGACACGCGATATCCATAATGCGCTGTATGTGTCTCTAAATTACGACTCGTCGGCACGAAAGCGGGGTAAAAAATTAAAACAACAATCCAGGATGTACACGCTAGTCAGGCGGACGCGCAGATTCGGCCAGATTCGAATGTGGGTTGAAGAATGGCTCAATTTCGTGCAAAATTAAGCTCCACAAGCACGCGGACGCGGCATCGGCAGTGCCTTCTGCCCAGAAGAGGGTCCGAAATTGATTATGTCGAGTTCATTGCGGTTCAAATCGGGACCGGAACATGCACTCGGTGCGAACACACAGCACAGCCGCAACCGAATGACCTCGGCTTACCTTCCACCTTGAAGATGGGGCACAGGCCACCACCGGTGGAGCGGTGGAGCTTTATGGAAGCCTTTCCACGTTCACCGCTTCTCCAATTCACTTCCTACCCGGGGCACAGCTGTCTCATAAACAGTGGTCGTGTAATGAAAAACTCGAGTCGGGCGATGAAATGGTGGATAGGTTGGAACCACCCAGAGACATGTGGGGTACAAAAACAAACAAAAACAATCCATCCGTGACCGTTTGACATGATATTTCGCAACAACCAACGCCACCCAACTCGAAGCCCAAACATCCGACCGTGTCCGCAGCGAATTTCGGCAATCTTCGCCAGTCGGAAATCCGGTTCGAAGCAGCTCCACTAATCCCGTGGGCAGCCCGCGAACGTTCTGGACCTCCCGGGAAAGGCTTGCTTCAGCTTCGCTTTGTCTTACGTCCACGGCGCGCTCATTAGTCCGCCGTTTCGCTTTACTCCGTCCGCAGCAGGCCATCGGTCGTTGAAGGTGCCATTGCGCGATCGGGACGCGTTTGGTTTTTGTTTCTCTTGGCGTGTGTGTTTATATTCAAATTTAATCGCAAGCGAATTTGGCGACAGCCGTTTTCGACGGGCGGGCGATACATGGAGACAGGCGGCGTGTCGAATTCGAATCCTTCCGCGACGAATCCAGCCCTAGGACAACTGGGATCGTGTTGTACGCGGAACATCAATCATCGGGAGATAATATCTTTTCCTTTTTGTTCTCTCTTTCGAAAACTAAAACAAACACAGCAGGGAGAGCCATAAAACCGGACCTGAAGTTTACGAATTTGTCCCCATCGTGATCCAGCCGACCAGCTGATGGGAGGTAAAATATAGCGACAAAGTTGTGCTTTTAGAAAAACGTGTACGCTCGAGAACCACGGCCAAGGGTAAAGAGTCAATTTTACAGTGTCGAGTTAAAAAAGCGCACACAATCCTGTTAGCTTCGTTGACAAATGATCAATTTTACAATGGTGTCGCTTAATTATCTGTTTTGTAGATCTTATTGATCTGTACGACCAAGGGTCAATATCCCTTTACCCTTAGGCGTTTGAAGGGATATACACAATTAACAAAACAAAATCGTTTATTGCATTCAAAATAATGGTATTTATGACAGGAAACAGATCGAGGACTTCACCGCGAAACATATCGTCAACATATCGTCATCATGTACAACAACATACACTACATATGATGAAGACTACAAGATGGTAGACTTGTTTAGAGATAGCTAAAAATACATCTTAGCTATAACTATCAGAACTACAACCATTTTTGTGATGACTATTATAGAATACAAGATAATTGAGCCTAAAGAAATCAATAATCTAAACCTAAGGTAAGCCTAAACCTTCTTGAGCCAAAGAAGAATAATATAAGACAACCACCACGAATTAGAGGAATTCTCTTCTTCAGTATTTTTTGCATCTCTCGAAAAGATTTGTTTATTTTAATGTATATAGTGAAGGTTCGTTCCAATTTGAGATCAGAATAACAACTCTTTTCAGGGATCTAACTCACTCTTACTCACTCACCATTGGGATTCAAATCGTTTAGCAATTCTTTTGGAAGTTGTTATAATTAAGCTCGTTTACGAACGAACCACTAGTATTCAAATATTCGATCCCTGCGGCGACTAGTAACTCACTTCTGAGTGAGTTAGATTGTAACGACTCCCAAAAAAGTCAATAATACTCTATATAAGAAGTTGATTCGTTCGTTTCATTACAATGATTCAACTCCCTTACTCACTACTCAGTGCGCACATCGCGAGTTCCAATCAGGATTTCAATGTTCCATTATTAATACATCTTCAACGTTTGATAAAGCTTCCTATGATTTGTTTTCAAGATTCTTAATAATTTTTAAATATGCTTTGAAGATTCACGAATCCTTGAGAATTTCATAGATAAATTCTTCCTTCTTTTCTTCAAAGATTCATTCCCATCTTTTCGCTAATTCACATTTTACATTTTCAACTATGATCCTATGTATAAAGGATAAATTTACTCCCCTTTTAGAACTTCAAGATTTAGTCAACTTTAAATATTGTTGTGCCTAATTCTTTCAGTTCATCACCTATAAATACGTTTTAATAAATATTTTATTTTTATTAGACCTACCAAATGAACTTTGTAGAACAATGTTTGGAGGAATTGGAACTCGACTTCGATCATGTCGGTTCCAATTTGTTTGCTCCACTTACACATTTGTGAGGGCTCTTTATTGCATTCAAAATAATGGTATTTATGACAGGAAACAGATCGAGGACTTCACCGCGAAACATATCGTCAACATATCGTCATCATGTACAACAACATACACTACATATGATGAAGACTACAAGATGCTGGACTTGTTTAGAGATAGTTAAAACTGCATTTTAGCTACAACTACGACAATTACATACATGGTTGTGATGACTATTATAGAATACAAGATAATTGAGCCTAAAGAAATCAATAATCTAAACCTAAGGTAAGCCTAAACCTTCTTGAGCCAAAGAAGAATAATATAAGACAACCACCACGAATTAGAGGAATTCTCTTCTTCAGTATTTTTTGCATCTCTCGAAAAGATTTGTTTATTTTAATGTATATAGTGAAGGTTCGCTCCAATTTGAGATCAAGATAACAACTCTTTTCAGGAAGCTAACTCACTCTTACTCACTCACCATTGGGATTCAAATCGTTTAGCAATTCTTTTGGAAGTTGTTATAATTAAGCTCGTTTACGAACGAACCACTAGTATTCAAATATTCGATCCCTGCGGCGACTAGTAACTCACTTCTGAGTGAGTTAGATTGTAACGACTCCCAAAAAAGTCAATAATACTCTATATAAGAAGTTGATTCGTTCGTTTCATTACAATGATTCAACTCCCTTACTCACTACTCAGTGCGCACATCGCGAGTTCCAATCAGGATTTCAATGTTCCATTATTAATACATCTTCAACGTTTGATAAAGCTTCCTATGATTTGTTTTCAAGATTCTTAATAATTTTTAAATATGCTTTGAAGATTCACGAATCCTTGAGAATTTCATAGATAAATTCTTCCTTCTTTTCTTCAAAGATTCATTCCCATCTTTTCGCTAATTCACATTTTACATTTTCAACTATGATCCTATGTATAAAGGATAAATTTACTCCCCTTTTAGAACTTCAAGATTTAGTCAAACACAGCAGGGAGAGCCATAAAACCGGACCTGAAGTTTACGAATTTGTCCCCATCGTGATCCAGCCGACCAGCTGATGGGAGGTAAAATATAGCGACAAAGTTGTGCTTTTAGAAAAACGTGTACGCTCGAGAACCACGGCCAAGGGTAAAGAGTCAATTTTACAGTGTCGAGTTAAAAAAGCGCACACAATCCTGTTTGCTTCGTTGACAAATGATCAATTTTACAATGGTGTCGCTCAATTATCTGTTTTGTAGATCTTATTGATCTGTACGACCAAGGGTCAATATCCCTTCACCCTTAGGCGTTTGAAGGGATATGCACAATTAACAAAACAAAATCGTTTATTGCATTCAAAATAATGGTATTTATGACAGGAAACAGATCGAGGACTTCACCGCGACAGGCGGACGCGCAGATTCGGCCAGATTCGAATGTGGGTTGAAGAATGGCTCAATTTCGTGCAAAATTAAGCTCCACAAGCACGCGGACGCGGCATCGGCAGTGCCTTCTGCCCAGAAGAGGGTCCGAAATTGATTATGTCGAGTTCATTGCGGTTCAAATCGGGACCGGAACATGCACTCGGTGCGAACACACAGCACAGCCGCAACCGAATGACCTCGGCTTACCTTCCACCTTGAAGATGGGGCACAGGCCACCACCGGTGGAGCGGTGGAGCTTTATGGAAGCCTTTCCACGTTCACCGCTTCTCCAATTCACTTCCTACCCGGGGCACAGCTGTCTCATAAACAGTGGTCGTGTAATGAAAAACTCGAGTCGGGCGATGAAATGGTGGATAGGTTGGAACCACCCAGAGACATGTGGGGTACAAAAACAAACAAAAACAATCCATCCGTGACCGTTTGACATGATATTTCGCAACAACCAACGCCACCCAACTCGAAGCCCAAACATCCGACCGTGTCCGCAGCGAATTTCGGCAATCTTCGCCAGTCGGAAATCCGGTTCGAAGCAGCTCCACTAATCCCGTGGGCAGCCCGCGAACGTTCTGGACCTCCCGGGAAAGGCTTGCTTCAGCTTCGCTTTGTCTTACGTCCACGGCGCGCTCATTAGTCCGCCGTTTCGCTTTACTCCGTCCGCAGCAGGCCATCGGTCGTTGAAGGTGCCATTGCGCGATCGGGACGCGTTTGGTTTTTGTTTCTCTTGGCGTGTGTGTTTATATTCAAATTTAATCGCAAGCGAATTTGGCGACAGCCGTTTTCGACGGGCGGGCGATACATGGAGACAGGCGGCGTGTCGAATTCGAATCCTTCCGCGACGAATCCAGCCCTAGGACAACTGGGATCGTGTTGTACGCGGAACATCAATCATCGGGAGATAATATCTTTTCCTTTTTGTTCTCTCTTTCGAAAACTAAAACAAACACAGCAGGGAGAGCCATAAAACCGGACCTGAAGTTTACGAATTTGTCCCCATCGTGATCCAGCCGACCAGCTGATGGGAATAAATTTACTCCCCTTTTAGAACTTCAAGATTTAGTCAACTTTAAATATTGTTGTGCCTAATTCTTTCAGTTCATCAGCTATAAATACGTTTTAATAAATATTTTATTTTTATTAGACCTACCAAATGAACTTTGTAGTACAATGTTTGGAGGAATTGGAACTCGACTTCGATCATGTCGGTTCCAATTTGTTTGCTCCACTTACACATTTGTGAGGGCTCGCTATCTCACCCAAAGCATCAGCACGAGGTGCTCAGTACGCGGTCAGCAGCACGTACACACACACCCGGTGCTGCTACTTAATTTATGTTTTTCTGATTGAGTAAACCGTAGCGGACTCCACTAAAACTCCCTCCCATAAGGCCGACCCTTCGCTGTTCTGGCCTGCTTAAGATGCGTCCCCGTCCTCCTTCGAGTACTACGCCACCGTAAAACCCATTGAAGCGAGCGGACACCGAAGCCTGCCGCCTAACGCCACTTTACGATCGACGACCGGCGGTAGGCCCATCACCCAAGGTGAATGGCAAAGAGCTGAAGCCTACCGATCGGCCAAGCCTTACTCGCCAGTCGGATCCGGTATGCACACGGAACGAGGATGCAGGCGCAGAATCGACGCCAGAGAATCGAGCTCGATCATCTAATAAGTCACAGACACACACACATATATAGCGGAATTGAATAGAATCATGTCGTGTCAGCGGATACACTCATCAGACATGCCCTGGTTCACTGGGGAGGTACACTACGGTTTGGTAGCCTCGATCGGAAGTAACGCCAAACAGAAGTCATTCGCTCTCCCCAAGCCCATCATCATTTCACGAATCGAATTGCACAACCTTACCACACACAACAACAACTGCTGCCCACTGTCCGCGAACGCGTTGTCACCGGACCGGAGCCTCAACCTCAATGTGTCAATCCGAGAGCTCCTTTTTTCCAGCAAATCCGCTCAAACTTCTAGAAGAAGTTTAAGGCACGCAAGAAGGTTAACGGAGCCACACAGAGCGAGTAGAACAAACAAACAAAAAAATAGATCATCTAACATTCAAGGACACCGATCTGGCCGCCGCTGCCGGATTTTAATTCCACCCCCTCCTCCGTACCGGTCTCGCGGTACTGCCCGGGAAGGGCAGCGGTAAGTGAAACAACAACAGCAACAAAAACGCACAGAGTACCAACCAACGAACACAAACATGCTCGCGGGCAGGCGGGCTCGGCGGGCATCGGTCATATAATTTAGCAAAACACGTTCCGCAGTGTAGTGGCCCGGGCATGGGCACGTTTACTACCGGCATACACTAACCGGTCCGTCGACTTAGGGGAGCCCGTTAATCGGCACTAGCGTGGCCGGGGCCACTAACACTCTGGTGACATCTGGTGGCACGCATACAGGTGAGCGGCGGTACAGAAAAAAAACCAACGGCCAGGCAGACCGGGTAGGATTGTCTAATGCCATATTGGCTGCACCTGTTTCGAGGTGCACGGTTGGCAACGGATTACGGCGTGCTGCTGACAGCGTCGACGGCGCACAGCATCGGGCATCAGGCGTGTGTGCTGAATTCTGCCTAGAGAATGTAGTAGGAAGGGTCTTTAGTAGTGGTAGAAGATAGTAAGCAGGAACATTGTAGCAAAAACGTTGCGATAAAACCAAAAAGGATACAGCAACACCATTATTGGTCCGGTTTTCTTCCTGACTGCATTACTTTCAACTGAATAGCCTCACTATTGTTTCATACTTCAGCTGGGAAGACAATTTAAAATCTGCACAAAGCATCTGCATATACAAGGATCTGCGTTGCAATAAATCTTTAAAGAATAAAGTTAATCACCCATAATTATACACCACACACACATTCAAATGAATACCGGCGTTGAATGTTGTAAATGTGTGCAAATTTTAGCGTAACCCAGCACATGCAGGCAACAGCAAAGAACAAAGCATTTGTATGTGTTCGTAACTGCAGCTCTAATATTACGACTGTCAATTTCACTCTCAGGTCTTTGCTCTCATCCTCAACACTAGTACGTCCATATTTTGAGATATACCTGTAGAAGCTATCATTGCAGAAGGTCGATTATTCTTGTTTTTCATCAATTCTTTGAAATGCTTCTCTTTTATTGCTAGATTATACATATATGTATGCTCTTTTTGCACCTTTCTTGAGAATAAAAACTAACAGATGAAACGTCTATCTAGGCATAGCAAAAACTGTCTAGCTAATCTGGTGCGTTTTGATAGAAGTAGCTCCAGTAAGTGTCAATCAATTTCAGATACCCGAAAAACGAGAATTTTGTAGCTTCGTGACCGATATTACAGGGTTTTACAATTTAGTTGAGTTGTGGTACTAACTTACACTAAAATCAATCTTTCACGTAGGGGTTATAAACATGCGGCCCAAAAGCTGTCATACAATCGGGCTGTTCAAATTAAATGCACGCAGTCTAAAATCCAATACTTGCACAAAATATATGTACAAATTTGTACAAAATATATGCCGCTAGTACAAAATCGAATGCCGCAAATCCAAAAATATGTGTAGCCAGTCCAAACTAAATTGTAAAACCCTGTACATTTCTAAATGCCTTCAAAAATAACCAACGTACTTTCCCTTCTTTGTCACTTTGCAGACTCTCGAGCAATTCATGAGAACATTCATGGTAAAGGAAGGAGACGTAAAAAGAGTCTTAATTTTAGAGGCTCCGAATTTGGAAACCTTAGTTCGTACGGTATAAAAAATAATGTGATGGGTTGTAAAATAAAGGAAATGCCATCAAACTAACGCCGAGCGTTCAAGACTTTTCAAGTGACCCAATCGCAAGTGGATAATCTCACCCGAAGTAACTCAAATCTCCGAAATTATCACTCAACATGTGTTGTGTAAATCAAAACGTTATTTTTTAATTGTATTCAGCACACTTTGAACCTGAACAAAGAACAGCCTAATCCAATACTCTGAAAAGGGAAAAACAATTCCTGAGTTCAATATTCGTTTCTCATAGGTTGGCAACGGATTACGGCGTGCTGCTGACAGCGTCGACGGCGCACAGCATCGGGCATCAGGCGTGTGTGCTGAATTCTGTCTCGAGAATGTAGTAGGAAGGGTCTTTAGTCGTGGTAGAAGATAGTAAGCAGGAACATTGTAGCAAAAGCGTTGCGATAAAACCAAAAAGGATACAGCAACACTTTTATTGGTCCGCTTTTCTTCCTGACTGCATTACTTTCAACTGAATAGCCTCATTATTGTTTCATGCTTCAGCTGGGAAGACAATTTAAAATCTGCACAAAGCATCTGCATATACAAGGATCTGCGTTGCAATAAATCTTTAAAGAAGAAAGTTAATCACCCATAATTATACACCACACACACATTCAAATGAATACCGGCGTTGAATGTTGTAAATGTGTGCAAATTTTAGCGTAACCCAGCACATGCAGGCAACAGCAAAGAACAAAGCATTTGTATGTGTTCGTAACTGCAGCTCTAATATTACGACTGTCAATTTCACTCTCAGGTCTTTGCTCTCATCCTCAACACTAGTACGTCCATATTTTGAGATATACCTGTAGAAGCTATCATTGCAGAAGGTCGATTATTCTTGTTTTTCATCAATTCTTTGAAATGCTTCTCTTTTATTGCTAGATTATACATATATGTATGCTCTTTTTGCACCTTTCTTGAGAATAAAAACTAACAGATGAAACGTCTATCTAGGCATAGCAAAAACTGTCTAGCTAATCTGGTGCGTTTTGATAGAAGTAGCTCCAGTAAGTGTCAATCAATTTCAGATACCCGAAAAACGAGAATTTTGTAGCTTCGTGACCGATATTACAGGGTTTTACAATTTAGTTGAGTAGTGGTACTAATTTACACTAAAATCAATCTTTCACGTAAGGGTTATAAACATGCGGCCCAAAAGCTGTCATACAATCGGGCTGTTGAAATAAAATGCACGCAGTCTAAAATCCAATACTCGCAGTACAAAACATATGTCGCTAGTACAAAATCGAATGCCGCAAATCAAAAAATATGTGTAGCCAGTCCAAATTAAATTTTAAAACCCTGTAAATTTCTAAATGCCTTCAAAAATAACCAACGTACTTCCCCTTCTTTGTCACTTTGCAGACTCTCGAGCAATTGATGAGAACTTTCATGGTAAAGGAAGGAGACGTAAAAAGAGCCTTAATTTCAGAGGCTCCGAATTTATAAGCCTTAGTTGGTACGGTATAAAAAATAAGATAATGGGTTGAAAAATAAAGGAAATGCCATCAAACTAACGCCAAGCGTTCAAGAATTTTCAAGTGACCCAATCGCAACTGGATAATCTCAATCCGAAGTAACTCAAATCTCCGAAATTATCACTCAACATGTGTTGTGTAAATAAAAACGATATTTTTTAATTGTATTCAACACTCTATAGTTTGAACCTGAACAAAGAACAGCCTAATCCAATACTCTGAAAAGGGAAAAACAATTCCTGAGTTCAATATTCGTTTCTCATAGGTTGGCAACGGATTACGGCGTGCTGCTGACAGCGTCGACGGCGCACAGCATCGGGCATCAGGCGTGTGTGCTGAATTCTGCCTAGAGAATGTAGTAGGAAGGGTCTTTAGTAGTGGTAGAAGATAGTAAGCAGGAACATTGTAGCAAAAACGTTGCGATAAAACCAAAAAGGATACAGCAACACCATTATTGGTCCGGTTTTCTTCCTGACTGCATTACTTTCAACTGAATAGCCTCACTATTGTTTCATACTTCAGCTGGGAAGACAATTTAAAATCTGCACAAAGCATCTGCATATACAAGGATCTGCGTTGCAATAAATCTTTAAAGAATAAAGTTAATCACCCATAATTATACACCACACACACATTCAAATGAATACCGGCGTTGAATGTTGTAAATGTGTGCAAATTTTAGCGTAACCCAGCACATGCAGGCAACAGCAAAGAACAAAGCATTTGTATGTGTTCGTAACTGCAGCTCTAATATTACGACTGTCAATTTCACTCTCAGGTCTTTGCTCTCATCCTCAACACTAGTACGTCCATATTTTGAGATATACCTGTAGAAGCTATCATTGCAGAAGGTCGATTATTCTTGTTTTTCATCAATTCTTTGAAATGCTTCTCTTTTATTGCTAGATTATACATATATGTATGCTCTTTTTGCACCTTTCTTGAGAATAAAAACTAATTACAGCAAAATTTGCAAGCACCACATCAACGATGCATTAGGCGGATAATTTATTCCGCTCCAATTCTATTCCGGGCCCCATTTACAACCGGCGCCGTTTTGTAACCGGCAACTAAAGGGTTTGCCGCGCTTTGCAAGTATAACGCATTTGCCTCCAATCTGGGCTATATCAAACATCGCTTTAATGGGTGTTGATTATGATGGTGGAATTAATTAATTACCAGCAAACACACTTCGCCAAAAGCTCCACGCGATCAGGCAGTGGCGGAGTGTGTCCACCAAAATTGTGTATCGAAATAAAGCGCGCGCCCACCGTGAGATCTAGAGCACCTCCAGCCGATCTAGATGACTCCTTGGGCGCATCCTGTTCGAGAGTGAGAGCGCTGCGCAGCTTCCGGCGCCGGCGTATGAGAGCAAGCAGCTTTGGTCGAAGAAAAGTAGGCTCATCTGCCAGCGGGATCCTCATTCGTTCTGCTATCGCCAGCGAAGTGATAACGTTTCAGTCTCCCGGTGAGTGCTGCCTTCTTTGCGGGTGTGTGTGCGCGCGTGACCGTGTGTGCTTGTGATCGAACGTGTCTGTGTGTGTGTGTGCGTGCGCGTTAGTTCGCAGCTGTTCGCGAACGTAGATTAGCCCGGTGCTATCATTCGTACACGCGCGATTTTTATCCGTTTTATCCGTTCGAGCACTAAGCGCATTAGACAGCTTTCGGTGTCGCGTTTCACGCTTCCCCGATCGTTTTATTCGTATTGTACCGCGTTTGAGCAAAAAAAAACAAGAAATCCGCAACCATGCACACCTCGCCATCGAAGGTTATGCCGTTCCAGGTTATCCAGATCTTCCTGGAGGAATGCGACGAGGTAGGTGTGAAAGTAGTGTACAAGATAGTTTCAAATTTTATTACGATTTTATACATGACGCACTCGTTATCGCGATCGCCACGTGTCCGACATTTTACTAAGAAGCCAGCCATTTTGTTGCCGAATCAAGATCGAAGATTCTCACTTCTTTTGCTCCACACACTGACGGAAGCCCTAAGCCAACCGGAACGGAGCCGCTTTTCCCCTACAACGGACCTTGACCCTGTGGCGAGAGGAGCATTCCGATTGAAATCATTCCGTTTTTGTTAATCGGCTCGCTTCTCTCGGGGCCAACCATTTGTCGCGCCCTTCGCCGCCTGAAAGATCTCGATCTCGTGGTTGCAGCTGCAATGGCGCACGTGCGCCGTGAAATGCGCGCGCTTAGATCGCCTGTATCGCTTCGGGTTGCACACGGAACGAAACGAAAAGAACCCGCGGAGGGCGAAATATATTATCTAATTTGCGGGGCTAATCGCACGCACGCCTCGCGGTGGCTCGACCCGGCGTTGGCGTACAAAATGGCGCGGATTCGTTCTAACCTTTGCCGCCATTGCGCGAACGATGATAAGATGGCAGCGCACGTGGGCACGCTCGCGTGGTGTCA
>KZ070495.1:79771-91044 GCA_002091845.1 Anopheles cracens
CCGCAAGCCTAGTTTCTTAATAATTAATATCGAATAGTGCTACTAAGTGCTACGCAGCTTAATAGAACAGCTCTTCACTCGAAAGATTCGGTATAGAAATTCCATCTGAACCGTATCCCCCTAGGGAGGAATTACATATTTGTCGGTTCGTCGTATAATTTTCATTTATAATTTACGTTTTTTATATGATTGTTTTGAGCATTTTCTTAGTATGTTTTACCAAAATCCTGTCTTAAATAGTATGTATATCCTATGTAAGCTATTTACAGCATGTATGTCATCTAAATGCATTGAAAGCATGGTCAAAATGTGGATGTTGTATCGCTTAGAACCTGCAACACGTTTTTTTTTATTATCTTGATTGTCCTACAGCAGCGCCATCTATAGGCAAAAGGATTTTTGATATTTATTTTAGATTTTTTAGAGTTCCACATAGTACATCGTGGAGAATATTCTCATTTTTTTAGATTTCCCTTACCGTTTCCCGTCGTATGGGATTTTGTCCAGAACACGGCAAACCTCGCTCCGACTGTTTATCGCAAACGCCGTAAATCGGCTAGCCCGACGCCATCACAAGCTCGCACGGGGCGGAAGGGAAAACTGTTTGTGTGCAGTTTGGCGGTGGGAGCGGACTTTCCGACCGCTGCATCGTTGCATCGGGAGCTGCAAAGTGCAATCCCACACACCACTGCCGGCCGGCCGGCGTAATATAAATATAGTCACGACCACCCCGCGCACAAATACCAATTAAACCCCCGCCCGTTGAATATCACTGTCAGGGACTTTATGCAATACGCCGCCGCTGCTCTCGGTGCGGTGTTTTCGCACAGCCAACGGTCGATTTGCGTTTCTCGATTTCAAGGTCTCCGCTCGTCGTCGGCAATGCGGCGGGAAATATGGCTAGACGGACTGGATCTCGGGTGGGTTGGCGGACGAGCAGGCGGTTGGAACCATTTTTTGGCACCATTTACGGAAATGGATTATTTTTGGGTACTGCAAGCATGCAATAAGCGCATTAATGTGACGCTATGATGTGCTGTCGGAATGGAAAGTGGGTGTGTTTCGGAGTCGAATCCTCCGAGTCGTAATTCAGAACTCGGGCACCTATTTCGTCAGACACAATGCATGTCACAGGTTAATAGGTATCGGAATAGATTGATTTTGGTGAGTTGCACTAAGCCAGACCAAAAAATAAGCATCCAACAAAGACTATTAAGCGCGCCAAGTCGTGGCGGATATTGGAGCAGTAGTTGCTGGTACCAACACGAGCAGAATAAGCTATTTATGTCCATTTTCTTTTTCAGTTTGCAAGATGTGTCACGCATCGAGTGAATCAGTGAGCGAGTGTTCTCAAATAGCACGGATGGAAAGAGTTGCTGGAGTCATAGGTCAGTTCATATGTTTGTATGGGAGTTACACAGGAGGACTCGTATTATTTCCCAAGTGACTGTGTACGTTTTTTGCTGTTGTTGTTTTTGGGAAATAATATTACTTTTCCCTTAAAGCAATTCGTTACGCCAGAAGATAAGCTTGTGCTGATAGCAGCCCTATCGCAACGGCGATGATTGTCGCGAATCGCAGGGACAATGACATGTCGAAATGCAAAATAAAAAAGTTGCCCCAAGGTTAAATTTTGTCTCTCACAATCACTCCAATTCTATACCGTTCCCCTTCCAGCGATGATAAGCAGGCAGTCTTCTGCTGTAGCAGCAGCGTTTGCAAATCTTTCCGGTTTCCGTCGCGGAAAATGTGCAAACGAGTGCAAAATGATAGGCATGATTTAGATAACGCTTATCAAAATGGGACTGCTTATCATACCGGGAGCGGAATATTCATCTTTTTTTTGTTTTGTTTTCCAAATTGGTGATTGCGCTGGCACCAATTACGAATAGCGTGGTCTTTGAAGATAACTGAGTTATAGCTAACAAAAAAAAAGAAATAAATTTGAGTTGGTGCTGCGTAATACATGTGCTATTCAGATGCATTTGCAGCCTGCTTTCTTGGGTGATGATTGTTCCCGATTGCATTGTGCATTATTTTAGGCAGTGGCCTTTTGTGGCATGTTGTCACACCCACTGTTCGCGCGACTGTTTGTTTTCCATTGACACGTCTGCGTGTTGTGCGGTGTTGGGGCGTCTAACAACATCAGCTCCGCAGCACGATTATCAAGCCCGTCTCGATTATCGTTCTCGACCATACTCAACACAAACACAGTCGTGGCGTACGAACGGCTCCACTACCACTTGTGTCTCACGGCAGAAGTGCGCATTATTTACGCCATACAGCGTACGGTGAAAACGCTAGATTAGATTGTCTCCGTGGGGCCAGCGAAAACGTAGTCTTTTATCGCGCAACTACAAATGCACTTGATGAGCAACGCGCTCCCTGCTTCCGCCCTGCTGGGGCTGCATTAGAAAAATCGAGTTCGAGTCGCTTAATTAGTGTGCCATTTGAATACACTTCGCACTCTGCAACGAACGCTTGCAAATCAGCGTTGCCCCTACCACGCTGGAAGTGGTGGTGGGATTTATTTTCGAAGCAAAAGGGAACGGAGGATTATGACGGCAGCCTGCTCTATACACCCTGCCAACACTTACAGCCGGTGCCGGTGTCCAGCTACTACCATGACGTCCTCTACCGGACGAAAAGCACAGCGCACAGCGCCATCTAGGGGCATTCGCATCGTCAAGGAACACTTTCGAGCAGTTCTGCCCGATGGAGTTCGAGCAGCATTTGAAGACATGAAAAAGTGGGGTTGATAATTTATACGGAACCTTTATTTGATTACGATTGTTGTACAATTTCTAGCATTATTACTGGATTTCTAGCATTGATACTGGTCTATTGGAATTGGCTTGAAATGTTATATACTTCCGTTAGAAATATTAGCAATGGAGCTGTGGAAATTATGAATGGTAAACGATCAATCGGTTCAAATATCATCGGCTACTATTTGACGGCCAGGTCTGAACTCGGAAAATTAATGGCCAACGATGCACGTGTCATGAAAACCTATGTGACACCTATGTGACCTATGTGACAAGACCCATGGTTATGGTATTGAAATAGCGCTACTCTACTTGGAAGCGTTGGTAAAACTTAATTTCTCCATGACAATTTCACAAATAAAAGAAAAACGAAGTTAGGATGTCAAATGGCCCTTTTCAAAGCATCATATGTAAACAACCTTCTGTTTGTGTTCGTTTTTGATGAATCACAACTTACTAACCAGCGTGGCATTGATGTGTGAGGCTGAATAGAAATAGCATCGAAAGACACATTCATCTTCCTCCATTAATTAAAAATGTCTTCTGCTTCTATTGGACCTTGCACTTGGTACGAACAGTTTTTTATAAGACTATTTTCCTCGGAACTTATTTACATCGGGAGCTTTTTGCTGCGTAGCGCCGCATCGCATCGATTGTGTAAACTATGCAATGCAATTACAGCATGATGCAGCACAACGGTCAGTGCAGGATGCATTCCACATCCCCTCCCTAGGCAGGGCATTCTCATATCAGTTGATTTCCCAGCGGCACGACATTCAAAGTGGATTCGCTTTTTTTGTTTTGTTTTTCTTATAGTTTGCTTGCAGTACATTCAATTGTAACATTGTAAACTAATGGCTTTATTCTCAGTAGCACAGATACTGTAGACGTTGTTGTTGTTGAATTGTACTATTGAAGGCAATTATATTTCGGGGAAACACACTCATGTAGATAATCATTTTTAATTAGCTTAATAGCCTGCTCAACTCAATTGTTCTGTAAATATCGTCCGTATCACGTCCTTAGTGATCTAGCAAGACCTGTTCGATCATGAAAACTGTTGCAATATGCGGATGACTTGACGAGCTTTTCCTGAACCCGCCTCAGCTTCTGTTTCAGCGGGATGGTAGTGACGTCTGCTAGAAGCAGTTACTACTGCACGTCGTCACACATGTGCGTGGCTGGTAACATTATTCACACTTTTTCACAGTCCCGCCCGCGTATCCTTCGGTCGTACCCTCCGTATCATCCCGTTGTCGTTTCTCCCAACCGAAAAACTCGAGACCGCCCGTCTTTACCCGCTGACGTTGGGGCGTTGATCAAGGCGTCCGTTACCAAACAAAACGTGCGTTGCTGGCAAAACTGAAACCAAAGCAATTGGACCCTCTGGTTTGGACGCGCGCGCACGACGCGGCCGTGGACCAAGGTAGCACAGCCAAGGCAGCCGGCCACTGTTTACGCGCGTGCGTTCCTGTGTGCATGTGGGTATGCAGTTTACAGGGCGAAAGGACCGCGGCATCGGGTGGTGTAGTGTAACCAAAGTAGTAACGCGTTCGGCGCGAGGTGTGACACGCGGCGGTGGAGGCGGTTGTGGACGAGACGAGACTTCGCCAGAAACTCGCACCGAGCGAAGAACAAACGAGTGTAAGAAAATCTGGAACGAAAGATTCTGTAACGAACACACGGAATCGCTTCGGTCGCCCCGTTTCCCAAGTTGTTGGCAGCTCTGGATGGGAGTGAATTACTTAATTGAAGAGTTTGCTCGAATGGCAAACTTTTCAATAATTGATCGGTCTCCAAAGGTATCGGATGTTTGTTCTGTCGCTGTGGTGGTGGTGGTGGTTTTGTGGTTGGTGCTCCTCTTTGGCGGTGGTGATGGTGATGGAAAACTGCCCGGGGAACGCCTGGCAACGCAAAGCACGCAATCGGGACGTAGAACGTAGGCGCTACGGTTGTTGCCTTCGCTTCGGAAGGCTGAATAGCTTCAAGAAGTTTTGCGATCGCCGGTGCCGGTGAATGCAGCATGGGCGTAATTCGAGCACCGGACGATTGACGGCTGTGAAATCCACGAACAGACGATGGTGGCTAGCCTTTACGCAAGGATCATTTTCGAATAGATAATCAGCTAATTTCATACGACGAACCCAGGGAGCAGGTTCTCGGTTTTTGTGCAAGTGGTGCATTTTTTTTTGTGCCCATAGCTGTGGCAACATGCTGGCTAGTATTCCTCTGTCCCTATCAACTGGTGTTGGAAATGTGGCAACTTCAGCGCAAGTCTTGGCTGAAGAGGGTAGCGAAACGTAACGATACGCTCTAAAGCTTAGAGCGACTGTTCGCGAATCTTCGTGCTCTCGGCGAGATTCTTCCCGCGCGATGACGTTAGTGGCGCGATACGGTGGCCAAGGTCAGCCCAAGGCAGGGCCTCCGTCTGACGCATCCTGTGTCACCAATTGTTTCCGCTGCAGCTGTCTGTGGGGATCCGTTGTCTCACTGTGTCCATTTGGGTGTCAACCATTAAACTCGTATTTGTCTTTTTATTATCACCATTACCGCTGGTCGGTACGTGACTCCCGGGGTAAAAGTCGGCCGACAGTGGCCCCGCTGTCGGATGTGTTTGGAAAAATGGATCCGGTGATGACGGCGCTCGTTTGTTATGTTATTTTTGTCGGGGTTTAAAATCGTTCACCGTGCTTTTTGCATTTCATGCTCCGTTTTCGGGCGGTTGGAAGATGAAAAGATTTTTGTCGAGTTCGAATTATGTGTCCCACCACGGCTGGCATAATGTGTGTGGTGTGCCTGGTGCAAATGCGAAGGTAGCATCGGTGACGTACGGGGACGGACGGGGTATCCGCGGATAACACGCCACGGCAACTGCACCCGATGCCCTGGTTCAATCATCATTCGTTTGCGTGAGTAAATGCCGTTTTGCTGCCGTACTTATCAGACGTGTACCTTTTTACGACGATGCGGAGCCGCCCTTTGGACCGCTGTGCCATGGTAGATAACAACATATATGCGCTGGAAGGAAGACCGAACCGGGTGACGTGTGTTGTGGATGGGTACTGAGCTTAAAGCTTCGTCGAGGAGGTGGAATTTGGTTGGTGTATCGTTCATGTTCTTGCTTGCACACTCCGTCAATCCATTATGTGGTTCATAAAGTAACCATTCATTCATTTATTCATTGTTATATTGGTTGAGTTTCTCAAAAATTCATGTTATTGCGGGTTTCTAACACATATTGGAATGTATGTCGGACATGGCATAAAAAATGGTGCTGTAATGTTGCTGATTTGTTCGTAGAAACCCAAACTTTTACATCGTCTTCTACGAAACCTTTCAGCTCGCATAACCCTGACGAGAAATTATCCGTCCATCGAATCTATTTTGCAATAAAGCCACATTGTTGGCTGCAGAAGTTTGGTGTGTATTTCTTCGTTGGAAATCCACTTTGTGAGAGTTTGATTTTGTTTAACAAAGTTTCAAGTTCTGAGAATCGGAGGCAATATGTACAGGAACGATGTGCTCAGTGGTAGTTTAGCATTCTGTTGATAAGAATGTTCTAGGATAAGATGGGGTCTCACGGACGCAGTCTCTTAAAATGTTATCTGATTCAGATAGCATTTTAAGATCTGAGCATGATGATGACCTCAATCATTATCACTATTTCTCATCGCATATAGATTGACTGTCCAGTGAAAGGTAAATCCAGTAAAGGCAATACAGAAACGACAAAGAAAAAGGAGTCGAAAATGTTATGAATACACTTTTTGCCACCGATTTTTCCCAACCATCCTGTCATCGAGCTTCAACCTTCGAAAAAGGTAGGTCACGCTCCGTACAACGTGCGCGAGATCTCCAAGTGTCGCTCATGTTCTACCCTTGGGCTTGGGTCACTTTTTTCGCAACCTAGAGTTTCCTATTACATCCACCCGTTTATCTGTGCATGATGCATGAAGACGTTGGTGGTGAAGGGTGGAGTTTGTGGCAAGCAAGCAAATATTACTTCTTAGCGCCGTTCCTAAAACCATGAACGACGTGCGACGACCGGGAGGACCACATCGGGCTGGACAGTTTTTTTATGGTCAGTTTTCAACAAACTGAGCTGTTTACGTTACGTTGAACCCAAAACTGGTTTGTTATCTTTGCCCAGTGGCTTTGAGTACCATCAATTGAACAATAATAGCTGTAGCGATGTTGTCGGAAGACGCATTTTCTTTGTCTCCGGGTACTTCATTTAGACTTAAATTTGATTAATTAACGAATATGCTACTAGTTGCAACCAGATAATTAAGTACCATTCAGAATAGGAACTCTGTGTAATAGTTCATCCTGTTACGAAAACAAAACTATTTCACAAAACACGCAGCTTTATTATTTTGTGCTATATTTATAAAACCGAAAACAGTTTCGTTGTAAAAACTTTTGAAACTTATTTCATAAATGTTGTTGAAATAAAATCCATGTTCTCTCAATGTTCCCACCATTCTCGTGATGTTCCAGTACTTTTGACAACTTTTAAGACGTCCAGACAAGACAGAGTTTTTATGTACAAAGCTATTTTTTCTTATTGGAATGTTTTGTTCTACAAGTTCTACAAACCCCCTAGATGTGCTCTTAGCATCCTTAACGGAGGCCACTAAGTAAAGCTGTCGGAAGTATCAAGTGATCGAATATTAGGTTCAACTGTGAGAGAAGCGTGTACTTTCCCCGTCTATTAAGTTACAGACCTAACCTTCTTAGTTTAGAGGAGGTGGCGTTGGCAAACAAGAAGTGGGTGTTGTTGGCGGCAAACTAGTTTTAATCAAACCGTCGCCCCAGTCCATTCTGCGGGAACGTAACCAGTTGCGATTTGCTGATTACGCGGCTATATTCGTCACAAAAATTCGTTTTTCCCTGTTTTTTTTGCTCTTCAATCTAACTAGCCTTGAGCCTTAAACAACGGTGGGAGGGCAGTTTTGCGGCGTATTCCCCGGAAGGGTGCCTGGTGCTCGACCGCACCGCCATTCCTGACGCGCTGTGCGGTCGTCAGGCAATTGGCTATGGCTCCCGATTATGGCACAGTGTGGCATAGCATGTGCCTCTGATTACTAGTCAATTGTCGTACCGCTGTGTCCTCATTTAGAATCGCCTTCGAAGCGAATGTGATACTGCTGCCGCTCCCAGATTTCTCGGATGACATATTGCCCTACGCCCCTGATAAGCGCTGAGATATTTTGTTCCAATAGCTAACAACTTTCGAGCTGATGAATGGGCATCATCCCACGGGGGTAAACTAAGGTCGACAAAAAAAACGAACTCGCAGTTGGTGTTCTAATCACACCGCCCGGATGAGAGATATAATCCACGGTTGAGTGTGGGCTGGATTTGCGCAAGAGAATGCACCCTCCCGCTCAAACTTTCTATGTGTTCCATATACACATATCTCCTCCTGTTTTCTAACCTCCTTTGCGCCTTGATTTTGCCTTGATTTGTGTTCCTCCTACACTTTCGCCACATGCCGTCCATCTGATTGTTAGTGTAATATTTCTGACGTGACATTTCTGTTCCTCTTCAATCGTTGCAGCAACCGGCGTAACATCGAATCAACCTCCAATGCAACCGTATCGGATATGAGTAAATAAGCTACCGAGATTCATGTCGGTCAATTTCGTCGTAAATGTACGGCGGTAACGCAACCTCACCGATTGGCCACGGACATCGTAATCAACACAAAGCAGCCATACGCCAAAACCGGAAACGTACAGCCAGACGCCTGGCGCAGAGCCGTCCGTCGCTGATGTGGCACTGACGTCGGAATGAACGAACCTTGCCGTAGCCTGGCTCCTGCTGCAGGCGTTGCCGTCGATGTGCGAGGAACTGCTGCTGCCGTTGTTGGTGCTAGTGCGGGCAGCAGAAATGGAGGAGCCGCTGCGATGATGATCGAAGGTGACACGAGTGCCCCGGTGGGAAGGGGCGGTGGTAGCGACCCGCAGTCCGGCTCGTTCGGAAGCTACGACTCCGATGGCGAAGACCCGTCGGCTCCCACGAACGACGATCCACGAGATACCGGCTCGAGAGACCTGCACGATAATGGCTCTTCCAGGTGAGTTGATGCGTCGAGTAGATGTAATGGTGCGATTGTGACAGAGTGTGAGCGGATGGGTTCGCGAGCAGTATTAGTTTGCCCGGGTATATGCTTTCCATTGGCTTCAGTGCAGAATGAATTTCATTTCCCGGAAGACACGCAAACAATTCTACAATGTAATGCCATCATTCCGCAAACGGAAATGTGCAGCATTGGCTGAAAGTTGGAATAGATTCCGGACCGAAGACAAACGATGTCTGCTTTGTTTGCTGCATTATTTAAGTTTTCACTTTTTATTTTCTACCCCACTTTTTTAATTGAATCTAGATGCGATGTAGTTACATAAGATCCTAAGTTTGCTCGCTCACTGGGAGAATTGTTGATTTTTCTGCTAGTTCTCTTCTGGAGTATAAATGGGGACAAAGGGAAACAAAGGAGCGAACCTTTTGTTATGCAAGCCTCAAAATGACACATAACATAGATGTATACCTTTGCGATCCCTTTTTATTAACATCCAAACCGAATACTAGTGGAGAGAAGATATTGTTGTGTACTTGGTAGGAGACAACTGATGCGTCTAAGCCGAGCAAGCAAGCAAGCAGAATAACAACCCTTTTCAGGGAGTTAACTCACTCTTACCCACCCACCATTGGAATTCGAATCGTTTAGCAACTCTTTTGGTAGTCGTTATAATCTTACTCGTTCACGAACGAGTCACAAGTAGCCGTATTTGGATCCCTGCGGCGACTAGTAACTCATTTCTCGGTGAGTTAGATTGTAATGACTCCCAAAGGAGTAATGAAAAATCAATGTGAGAAGTTAACCTGTTCGTTTAATTACAAAGATTTAACACGCTCACTTACTCTTACTCAGTGGGCACATCTCGAGACGCAATACGCTAACATGTACGCTGATGTAAACGTGTTTGGAAACACTGAAATGGGAAATCCTACAGACTACAGTATTGCTCCTGCGAATTATTATATGCTGCGGTCAATGGAACATGCGAGTATTTAATGGCGAACCAGCATTCCCATAATGGGCAGCAAGTGAAGCATTGGTTTGATAATTAGACAGCGACCAGAGAGCCGTCCTTTTTCCACGACAGGGTTTGTCGGAGAGATAGGTATCAATAGTAGCACGTGACGTGAGCTAAGTTGCACCATGAATGAATGTCCAAATGTTCACACGACAGCGTCAAATTTCTATGAACACTGGAATAACATTTCCCTGCTTCTGCACCAGAACATGTCTCACTCGGTGAATGAGTGTTGTCGGTAAAACATTTTCATGTAAATTGCATTTCTAAAAAAAAACAATAAATTTAATACTTCCGTGGACTTCACGCTCCGGTTTACTAACTTGTACCGGTTGCACAAATTAATCAACCCACCAATTGTGCCTTGAATATGCAGTTGACGTTCCAGATATCATCGCATAGGAATGTGTGATGAAAGTGCAGTTCTTGTTTTTATCTCATTTAAATGTAAAAAGTATGCATGAAACAGAAAAAATGGACGACGGAGTTTTAAGCGCTTATGCGCAGTTCGTGATATCCTTGTTTGTAGTCACACGGACGCACGCGGTCACAATTTGGTTGACGTTTGAACGTGAATGACCATCCGTCTCCATTTTGTCCCGCACGGTCCCGCACTCACGGAAGTTATTCTACGCGTGGCACATTCGTGGTATTCTTGATCAGTACGATACGCAGCTGAACGCAGCTTCTAGGAATGGTGTACGTTCAGCTTTCGGTCCGTTTGCAATTGATTAAGGGATTGTTTATTTGAACGAGAAAATTCTCCTCCCGATACGTACGCTTGCGCTGGCATACTTGTTCATCGCTTATGGCAGGTTTTATTTAGCAAAATAATTGTCCTTCAAGTGGATAAGTTTAAGTTGATTTTATTATTTCCTTGTGCTAAGAATATTTGATCATTGCCGATGATAGTTTAAAGCTTTTGTCGATCTTACGTAAACAAGAATTGGTGAAAACGCTTGTTTTACTTGGGATATTAATCAACAGACGCGTTTAAACAGTGTATCTAGACTACTTGTGCTGTGTGTGTAAACGAAGTGATCGTGTCGGAGCATCAAATACGTTGCTAAAAATGAAAAACGTTTTATGTATTAAAATAGCTTAATGTAACCACACTCACCACCTCATCCCTCATAGCAAACGGAACCGAAAATCAACCGAAACAAGCCAAATCTCGACGTCATCATCTGCGACGCTTTCAATCGTACCCCTCGTGTGTCGTCGCCGCGTCCAAAAAAAAAGCTACGCCATTCGTGAAGATCATCGCTACAACAGCCGGTAAAAATGGCAGATAAACGACACCTTCGGCCTTCGGTGGAAAGCCGAGCACCGGTCAGTAAGAAACAGGAGGAACTCCCCCCCCCCCCCCCCCCCCCCCGGTGGGGGGGGGGGGGGGCCGCGG
>KZ070495.1:108165-121141 GCA_002091845.1 Anopheles cracens
CAATCCATCGGTATCGCATTTGAAATTACGCACATTGCCGCCGGGCTCTGTTCGCAGCGGAAAGGTCCTTTCATTCGAAGACCCATCCCCTGCAACACCGTTGTGTGCCGCCACAATCCTTGCGATCTTAGTCTTCCACTCGGTGTGGGTTTCACTTCGTTGCGTTGCGCATGAATTAGCCGGAAAAACTCGTCAACCCGAGGGGGGGTGGGTTATAGCAGCAGAATTTAATCAGCATCCATAATAATCTAAAATGAAATTAGCTGAAAACCATGTTCATCGTAGTTAAATTTTCATCTAAATCTATGGGGGTATGCTTTGTATACGTTACCTAACCTTGCTTAAAAGATCGTGGAGAGTTGTGTTCAGCTGTATGATGTTTAGATCTTAATACCAATGTCTTTAAATGTTGAGATATTGGCCTCTCATAGTCAAAACACACCCGTTGCGGTCCCAATAACGTCCACCCGACTCCTGGTCGTGTTTAGAAAGTGTTACAATTTAATTTCGTGTGGTTTACCGCTCCAGGAAACCCATAAACACAATGACATTATCGATGGTTTGTTTTGCAAGCAAATATTGCCCGGCGATCGTTTCCCGGCATCCTCGCAGTTTTTGTTGTGCGTTCGAAATGTTGAATTCGTCCGATGGAAAAGCATTTCGACGGAGCGGAAGTTTGTAGCAGAAATTCTAAGAAATTTCTTCAAAAAATAAAAAAAAACACACCGACGATGATAACGTTGCTGAGAATGTTCGCGCAAAAACGTGGATCGTTTGCGCAATGTATCGAATAAAATGCGCTATTTATGCATCCGTTTTCGTGGAACTCATTTCCAGCGCGTTATTTATAAGAAACAGCTCTGAATAAGGGTATGAAAATGAAAATATCGCTTGCTAATTTCTATGCTTTGTATACGTTACCTAACCTTGTTTAGAAGATCGTGGAGAGTTGTGTTCAGCTGTATACTGTTTAGATCTTAATACCAATGTCTTTAAATGTTGAGATATTGGCCTCTCATAGTCAAAACACGCCCGTTGTGGTCTTAAGAACGTCCACCCGACTCCTGGTCGTGTCTAGAAAGTGTTACAATTTAATTTCGTGTGGTTTACCGCTCCAGGAAACCCATAAACACAATGACATTATCGATGGTTTGTTTTGCAAGCAAATATTGCCCGGCGATCGTTTCCCGGCATCCTCGCAGTTTTTGTTGTTCCGGGTGCCTTCAAAACGGGAAGCCTGTTGTTTGTTAGCCTCGATCTCCCCACCCACCACCCATTCGACACTGGCCAATTTTCAAGGTTTTTCTCCTGCCCCCTCCGTACGTGATGAAAAGCGCACTTCGTGTGGTAAATATAGTTTGGCGGATGCAGTTTTCCCGTTTTCTCCGTTCCGTTCCGTGGGATCGCATCCCGGTGGCAGCAGCGCGTGAGAGGGACAACAGCGGGGGGCGTGGAGGACCCTAAAAATAAATGATCGTGCAGGCGATCGTGGCATTCTCGGGGAGGTGTGAACTAGCGAACGCCCTGGGTGGCCCGAATGACGCCGAACGATCGTGTCGGGTGGGGGGGCAGATTTAGTTGAACCCCTGTCGTCCAACCACAGGCCATCCTTGCGCGGCTTAAGATGCCGGGAAGCTTGGCCGGGGCGCGAATTGGGTGGGATGGAAGCGGGTTGACCTTGTCCTCGTTTTGGGATAGCTCGGGGTTTAGCTTTCTGCTTGCAACGTTCCCGACGTGGTCGGCGTGTGGGTGTTATATTCCCAGACAGTCCGTGTGTGTGTATGTGGGTTAGTCAGACTTCGCTACGTAACCTGACGCGGACGGCATTCTGTTCACTGTCTGGGCAAGAATTTTTGCTGCAAGTTTTGCATTCAATAGAGAGAACGACACCGAAATGGGTTTCGCGAATGCGCTTTCTGATCAACAAGTGAACTTAATTCCGCTTGTCTGGCTCGTTCGTAGCGGTTGTCGCATTTCTCATTTCCAGCGCGTTATTTATAAGAAACAGCTCTGAATAAGGGTATGGAAATGAAAATATCGCTTGTTAATTTCAACT
Source organism: Anopheles cracens (assembly GCA_002091845.1). NCBI lineage: Eukaryota > Metazoa > Arthropoda > Insecta > Diptera > Culicidae > Anopheles > Anopheles cracens. The sequence goes on from KZ070495.1 coordinate 110,222, forward strand.
GGAAGTAATCAACTTTGTTTAAGAAACCCAATTTGTTGGAATGTTATGTTTGCCGGAAGCTTGCAGCTACTAACATAAGAGATACACGACTCATTACGAAAAGTAAAATTAAAAGAAATAAAAAAGAAAGAAGACGCACACTCACTTCATTCAAATTCAATTCGATTTTGAGTGGAATGCTTTTCCACTGTTTGCTCCCTGTAACGATCGCGCCACCGCTTTGCGCCGTCAAAATGCGAATAATTGATGGAAATAAATTAATTACCGATGATGGTTCGTTTTACCCGGCACGCAAAAAAAAACAAAATCGCGCGCAAACGGGACGGTCCTTGTTCGGTGAGCTTCTCGCTCACAGTTGAAATGGATCGCCCGGGAGGAAACTTTGCCGTGGAAGACGTGAACTACGGGCGAAAAATAATACACAGCATGACAACGACCGGCAAAGGGAAAATAATCCCTCGTAACGGTCCGCGTTATGGTGTGTTCCTCGAAGCGTTTGCTATTAAATTATCTTCGACGGAGAAATGTCAGCTTCGGCCGGTTTGGAAGTTTCGTGTTTAGTGTGTTTGGTTGCAGGAAAGATGCGAATCGTGCAACGGCACAACACTGACGAACATATTCGGAAACGATCGAACCTCCATCCGCTTCGAAAAAACATGTTTTTTGGGTTTTTGTTTCGGTGTCATACGTTTCTGTTCTGCAGCATATCACGGCTAAACAATTATCGATTTCTATTTCATAATGCTTGCTACGGAGCTTCCCGTACGTACGTACCCCGCAGTTCGCCTACCCGTGGAAACGATGCTCATTTCACCGAAACCCGTAATGGAATTGCGCAATCCCAGGGCAAACGTTTTCGGTACACATTTATATGCCTGCCGAAGTGTGTGTACCCAGAATAGGCAGACAATTGTTCCGCAATAATTACCTCGCCCGCATTCTTCCGGGGGATGATGTGCTTGAGTTGAGGGTGCTGCTTGCAGGGCGCACCCGGGATATATCCTGCGCGTTTCATTATCCGTACCGAAATGGAAAAATGTGTATTGATTGCGTTGCGAATTGTAGCAGCTTTCTGAAGTGTGCGCTATAGGTTGAAAAGGCCGGCAATCGGGTGATAAATTCATTTTATCAGGTGTACGCAGTTGGAACTACTGCATAGAAAGTAGGTTAGTTTTGCGTTAAATATCTTAAATGGAAATCAACTCCAACCGTAAACATCAAATATATCGCTCAATGAACTCGAAAATGGTATAGCGATCGCGATTTAATTGGTGTGTTTGTTCTTGTTGAAAACTATGAAGAAAAAAAACTGAATTTGTTAAGGAATTTTTAAAGGAAAGAGCAAATCATCGCATCATTCATTCCCCCACGTGGGACAGCCATGTGCTTTTATAAGACTCGCATATAGTATAATTTCTGATAATATAGTTTTCACGTCGTATATCATCACAATAACATCGCAAGCGATATGATATATGTTCTAGCAGTTTTGATTTTTCTTCATTATTGTTAAAAATCGTTTTCAGCAACATCATTCCTCATCATAGTTGATTTCCTGCATTATAGCAGTTTTGATTTTTCTTCATTATTGTTAAAAATCGTTTTCAGCAACATCATTCCTCATCATAGTTGATTTCCTGCATTTTTAGTATATTGGCCCTGACAGTTTTCAACGTATCTGTGAAGATTTCAGCTACCTTTAGCTGTGATCAGCTACGAGTTATGAGTAATAGCCTTCAGATACCAGCTTTAGTTCTTGGTAGATGACAGTACTGTGTGGTGTCGCGTCCCAATTCTTGAGTCATATAGTCAGGTATGCAGACGCATGGCCTAACACACCACAGGTTGTGAGTTTGAATAGCAAATAGACCGTCCCCCGTACGCAGAACTTGCTACGCAGCTGCAGGATAAATACGTCTAGGAAAGCCAGATATTTCAGGTTCAAACCTGGTTTTGCGGGGTTGTTGTGTCAACGAAGAAGTGCTGGGTCGTGCGAAGAGCTTAGGAATATTTCGGGATTTTGGAGAACGAAGGGGAGTTCTTGGGTCTTGAAAGCCTGTTATTGTAAGATTGTATATGAAACCATTATGCTCTATTCCATGTAGAGATGCCCCCAGGATCTTCAGCTTTACATAACATGCCTTAGGGCATGGTTTTATAATACGACGAAACTAAATTCATTAAAACACACAATCATTAGAAAACGGCCATATCTGCCCGGTGCTCCAAGCAGACCCACTGTTCCGTCGTCTCACTGCCGCGAGCCATAATTTCGTTCACGTGTTGCTAATCATTCCCCGGTGCGATGGGTTTTTATTATGTGTGGAAGCCACCAATCGCATTTAACATAATTGAAAGAAACCTCGCATGAAACAGCTTCGCGCATCCCACCGAACGTTGTGCGCCCGCATCCCCCCACACAGCCGCCATCGATGCTCGCTTGTTTTTGTCGGTCAATACAGAATCCTCCCAATCCGATGCGGCACAATGGTTGATAACGTTTCGTTTCCGTTGCGCTCGCATTTATCAAAAAGTCGGGTCCGTAATCGAAGACCCACCGCTTCGACAAGTTCCAGCGCGATTGCACGCAAATTTGAAGCCGCTTTTCGGGCACGATGTGCTCGATTCGGACAGTCATGCCGTGAGTTCGCAGTACCGAGGGCGAGAGCAGCAGCCAATGTCGTACGCCGTTTGCCGGTTTGAAGCCGTACCGTTGGCTACGTTTCAACACTAATCTTCAACAAATTAGACCCATTCTGGTGGGCCCGGTTTGAAACTGGGTGATCGTTTAGCATCGCGACAGCCCTGGTCGTTCCGGTTGTTGTTTTTTTGTTTGTTCTTCTGTGTGTCTGGCTAACTCGCCCACCCGGACGCCGGCTCTCACCTATGGTTGCGGTTTCATTTCGGCTGGCACTCGCCCTACCTAACCATTAATCACGCAACGTATTGGCCTAATGGCTATCTAATAGTTGGAGTTTTAGAAAATCATTGTCCGTAATCCGGTTGAACTGCGAATTATAGAATGTATCCCTCACAGAGACTAACACACAAGACGAAAAACTACAGACTACCAAAAACACGTTTTTACAAATTTTTTTAAATAGGATTAGCGGAGGTAGTAGGACGAACGAATTAGCAAGTGGACGGTTACAACTATATTGATGTGTTTGGTTTGCTTCTCTTGTCTGCTCCCCAGAAATGGACGCGAAGCGCGCAACCGGGCGGAAAAGAACCGGCGGGACAAGCTTAACGGATCGATACAGGAGCTTTCGGCGATGGTGCCCCACGTGGCGGAATCACCCCGGCGAGTGGACAAGACGGCCGTGCTGCGATTTTCGGCCCACGGATTGCGCGTGGACTACGGTAGGTAACACCTGCACCGTGTAGCCCTAGATCGCATGCAGCAGCGATTGCGTTCGGGGAATAAGTTCGCAGCGTATATACTTTGGTGTTCCTTTCCTTCTCGCCGGAATGTACTGATAGTAACGCTCAATATTCGCCCCCGAGTTTGAACGCTACACCCGCGGTCGACCGCCAAAGGTGAAATGTCAGACGCAAGAAAACAACTGCTGCGAACCTATTCCCCCCCACTACGACGGCCCTGGCTGTTCATGTTAATAATGCAACCGTACACCGCGACACACCGCACGATCGGGTGTTTCGGCGAACTGTTTATCATCGTTAGCATCGCGCATTAATGATCAAACGTGTTTATCCGTTCCAGTGTTCGGCAAATCCAAACCGGATGAGGCGGTCAAGCTGTCCGTTTCCAGTGCCGAAGGCCACCCGCGTCTAAGGACAACCGGAATTGGTTTCGCGCTTCGCAAACTGCTATCTTTTGTTTCCCCTGCGTTAAGTGGTATCTCTAAAGAACGGGATCTTTGTTTGCGGTTGTGGTAGAACCGACTCTGCTTACACGCAGCGCGTTGACGGAATGCAAACGGTCGATTGCACTTTTTTGTTATCGGAAGTGCATTCTCACACCGATACGGTTGGCAAATCGCTCCTTTCTCGTGGCGGGCGAAGAGGAAGAAAACATAAACATTCGTGACTACGTGCCGAACGAAAGGATGCCTGGTCGGTTGTTTGTTTACCCATCAGCCGAGCGGCCGTCGGGTGTGTGAGTGTGGTTCGGCGAGTGTGCCGCCTGTAACCAGCTGACCAGAACCTCCCACCAAGGTCAGCACAATTCGCGAACAAACTGAAAGTTAGCTGGCCACACTGTGCCTTTTCTGCCGCCCGCTGACATCTTTATAGGCGCATTAATATGCGTGTTTAGATGCGCGTCTTTTTAAAGCCACGGTGATACATCATCCGCGAGTGCAAAAAATCTCTAGGAATAAAGGTTTTTAAAAATTATGACTAGATGCATAAGCTGTATGCTTCGATACGGTGTCTGCTCTGGCATCGGGTTATGTCGTTCGAATATTTCTTCAATTCACAACATCCACCCAGCAATAAAGCAAAAACTCCACTGGAACAAACGTCGTGTGCGCGTTGTGGCGAAAGGAAACACCAACAGCATCTGTCCAAAAAAAAAAGTTCACTTCTCTTCGCTTCGCATCATCCAAAGACTAGTGTGTAGGAGAAACTGGACCATGTTGACTATTAGCAACCGGAGTTTTGTTGGGAGTGCTTTTAAAACATGTGTTTTTACTCGCGCCCGTGTTTGATGTTGCATAAGGAGGGCGGGGATGAGACCAATATCAGCAAAATAGGGGTGATGCGACAACGTGGACGGAAACACCCTCAGTCGAGTGGAACTATACGTTTGGCAGACTGTCCGGTGCGGTGGCTAGTCCGTAACCCCGTCGATAGCGAACACTTATCAGCAAATGCGCAGATTAGTGGACGAAAATTGCGAGGCATCATCAAATCGTCGTTTTTTGATTTCGTTGACACAGACTATGTTTTGATTAGAGCTAAAACAGTGCTGGCAACGATAAGGGAGAGGAACAAATGCTACTCAATTTATACCTAGCTGATTGTTGAACTAATAACGCAGCTAAAAATGAAGCGTTTATTGCAACAAAAAAAAAACTCGTAATTATTTAGTATGATTTATTTAAAGTCGTTAACCCTAACTGCAGCTAGTAACGGTCCAGTGAAACTTCGTTGCTTTAAGTTGATCTCGTTAGAATCTGCGTGTCACAGCGCTCTACAGCTTCCGTTATCAGTTTATTGTTTTACGAAATTGTTCGATGGGGGTAAAAAAGAACACTTTGATGTTTTGGCGAGCTTTTCAAATCAAGCGACGATGCTCTACGAACACCGGAAATCGAATGACCTTTCCACCGAAGATGCAGGCGAGTGTAATTAATCTTCGACCGTTTTCGCGTTCTTCCACCGCTTCGCAGACGGATCTTTACGGGCAAAATCTGTTCAACCTCACCCACCCGGACGACCACGCTCTGCTCAAGCAGCAGCTGGTACCATCGAATCTGGTCAACATGTTTGACGCCGGCACCACCGGAACCGGGCCGTCGACGGCCAGCTGCAGTACGCCGGCCCTGCCCAGCCCAACCGACGGGACGACGGACTGTGGCGGTGACGAGTTCCAGCGATCTCACGACGAGGAGGAAGAAATCGACAGAAAGCTACGGCAGGACCATCGGAGGTTTTCCATCCGGTAAGTTTGCAATGCTGCAGAGTAAGGCGAACCACACACGCCCGCCCGCTTGCGACACGATTCGTCTGTTGCTAATCGCCGAACTAACCCTCCCGCCCTCAGGATGGCCCGGGCGGGACCGCGGTCCGAGGCAACAACGTACGAGCTCGTTACGATCGATGGATGCTTTCGACGGGCGGACTCGGCACCCCGGGATACGGCGAAGCCGGGCAACGGCGGTGGTCCGTCCGGTATGCAAATGATACGGCGTGCCCGCGGCCGCGACGACGCTATACCGTTGCACAGCATCAACGGGAACGATATCGTAAGTATCACATTCTGGTTCTCTTCTGGTTGACTTTTCGCCTATGCTAATTAGTCATCGCGGAACGGTCGTGGCAGGTCGCCCATAGTCACCGTTAGTTTTTTTGTGTTCTGCTGGAAAAATAATGTTTCTTCCGATTGTTATAAATTCGGGATTTGCTATTTTTAGCTGGAATACGATGCTATCTCTTAAGTAGATTACACGGCTCCTATTCAGTTGTGGAACCAGCGTTTTTTATGGATGAAGCTGAAGCTGAGGTATTGGCGTTACATGTGAAAAGCGTTATGGTTTGTGTCTAGGATGAATTAACCTAAATTTGTTACCAAAAAAACACAGTCGTTTTCGACATATCCATCCAAAATCATAACTTTAACCATTTGGTTTTATATAATTAATATTAATTCTGAATACATAAATGCTCACACAATCAGCACGGGGAGAAACAATAATGCACTTGTTGTGTACACTAATTGTAACGCTTCAAGAACGTAACGCTGAGACTTTGGATTTTGTTTTTTCGTCTTGTTTACAACGTAACCGATATGCCAACACACGATTTAGACTTTTTGCGACGGGTTTTCAACCAAAATATCGTCTGTTTATCTCATCCATTTGGCAGGTACTAATACAACACACGATTTAGACTTTTTGCGACGGGTTTTCAACCAAAATATCGTCTGTTTATCTCATCCATTTGGCAGGTACTAATTGCTTTAGCGCGAGTGATGAAGGTGCCATCTATCTGTGATCGTTTGATTGAGGCTTGCAAGTATGAGTACAAAACACGCCACCTGATCGACGGGCGAATAGTGCAATGCGACCAGCGGATATCGATAGTGGCCGGCTATCTGACCGACGAAGTGTCCGGCCTGTCCCCGTTCACCTTCATGCATCGGGATGACGTCCGGTGGGTGATCGTAGCGTTACGACAAAGTGAGTAAAGACGGCAGAGTGAAGCAGTCCAGCAAATGCTCTAACCCCATTGCCCTTCCACGACAGTGTACGACTACAACCAGAACGGCGAGTCCTGCTACCGGCTGATGTCGCGCACCGGGGACTTTATCTATCTGAAAACGCGCGGCTACCTGGAGGTGGATAGCGATACCAAAGTGGTGCAGTCGTTCGTCTGCATCAACACGCTCGTGTCGGAGGAGGAGGGCCAGCGGTTGGTGCGCGAGATGAAGCGCAAGTTTTCCGTCATCGTCGACAAGGTGGAGCTGCCGGACGAGAGCGGCGAACCGGTGGTGGAGAACGCGAAGCAGATCGAAGAAGCGGTCATGAATCTGATCACCAACCTGCAGCCGGACACGGAGGACAAGCTGCTGATGGCGATGCCCGCCTCACCGGCCAGCAGCATCAAGTCCGGGTTCGGGGAGGGCGCCCCGTTGGCGATCGTTGCGCCGGAAAAGAGCTCCGTCAAGTCGGCCATTGTGAAGAGCATCAACGTGGTGTCGATCGCCTCGAAGACGATGCGTGGCGAGACGCGCTGCTCGTCGGCGGTGGGCGAGTGGTCGCAGCATCAAGTCCGGGTTCGGGGAGGGCGCCCCGTTGGCGATCGTTGCGCCGGAAAAGAGCTCCGTCAAGTCGGCCATTGTGAAGAGCATCAACGTGGTGTCGATCGCCTCGAAGACGATGCGTGGCGAGACGCGCTGCTCGTCGGCGGTGGGCGAGTGGTCGCCGCTGAGTGGCGATCAGCAGAGCAGCAATGGTAGCAGCGGTACGAGCACGGCGGACGTGGCAAGCCCCGGCGGTGGTCCGTCCGCGGACGCTCCCATCGCCTCGCCGCCACCACCACCAGCGGCACCGGCACCGACGCTTACCCAAAGACCGACGGTTTTACAGAAGGCAGACGCGTCACCGCAGCGTTCACTGGCCGAAGCGGATGGCGGCGGAACGGTGGGAGCGGGTTCGTTGGATCAGCGAGTTCCACCGCTGCCAAGCTCGGAGCACTATTTCACGCAACCGTTTTCACCGTCCGGAGCTGGTGGGGGTGGTGTTGGTGGCACCGTTCCCGTGTCCCTTCATTCGCCCGCCTCTTCCCACTACAGTCAGCGGAGCATCCGAAGTCCGTACGGTGGATGCGGCAGCAGCGGAGTGGCTTCTCCCCCAGCGAATGCCTTCACCCGAGGTGCCGGCTGCTACGAGACCAACGTTGCCTATTCCGCCAGCGGTGTAGGTTCGTTCAACAGGACCACGACCGTATTGAAACGAACGTACAGCAACAGCAGCATCAGCAGTCTGAATTCTTTGGACAACTTTGGAGATAGTGAGACCGGTGCGGTGGGAGACAGTAAGAAATGTAGGATGAACTTCAGCAACTCCGACCTAACCACTTGCTTTAACGACCTTATTAATCCAGCAACAGGTAAGGATCTTCGAATACTGTAGTGCGCTCTGTCAATACTTGACATACGTATTGGCTTTCTTTCTACCCGTACAGATCTAACATCTTTGTTGCCCAACTCTTTCGATGTGCTTGATCAATCCATACTGCGGATGGAAACAACCACGACCATTATGCGCGACCGTGTGAGCGGTTACTCTAGCCTACACGAATCGCAGAACCGTTTGGATAGAATAGTGGTAAGTAGCGAATACAATTCGAAGTGCAACGCAAATATTCAACATACATTTCTCACCCTCGATTGACTCACCAGGAAGCGCACCAGGAGCAGCGAGAGATGCTTCAGTCAATTCAGGAGGAATACCAACTACAAATGCAGGCCAACGGGAGCGGTGGGGCATTGGCGGAAGCGAATGGTGCCAGTGGCGATTCCGCGGACGTCATTTTCTGCAATGCGCTTAACGGAGAACCGAACGCACGCAGCAGCAGTACCGTCAACACCACCAACACCCCCAACACCACCAACACCACCAACACAACTACTGCAACGTCACTGATGCCTTCCGTGATAACATCCGCCATTGGGCAACGAACTGCCAACAACGGCAGCAACAGCAGTAAAGTGGGACCGGAAAAGGACGCGGGAAGTTAATATCTATCTCTGCACCTTGCCGTTCGTTGGCCGTCTATCGTTGTTGAGGTGTGAACTATGCACACCACACCACTTTCCTACTTCCGATTGCTTCCGTCCGCGGGTCTGTGAGATCGTCTGATAAGCTAGACAGCAAATGGAACATAGGGACTTCCGAACAAAACCGGACCCGGTACGGTACGCGAAAATGGCAACGAATTCCACCATGCTATAGGGCTGGAGGAGGTCTCTAACACAACCATGTTTACATCGACTTCACCTATGAATGTAAATATTTATACATATATATTTAAATAATTGGGATGTGATGATTTAAAGTATTCTCGTACACGCTAGTGAATAATCTGTACTCGTTCCGTAGTACATCCCCAATTTGTAGAACACAAAAACAAACAGAACACTGTGACGAAATCCAAATAATGATGCGACAGCAAATCGTTTGATCGCCTGCGCGCAGCACCCTCTCTTTGTTGAATAATGTGAATGTGTTTTCTGTGCAATTTAGCAAAACCCCACTACGGCTAGTTAAGATTGTTTCCTAGTTTTAGCCTAAGTTTGTGCGCGGAGAAGAATAACGGACGTTTGCGGGCTAGAGGGCAAGTGTGTGGCTAAAAGTTTATTAGCTATTGTTCGTGATTGCCTTACGCAAAATGGGAGGGAACCACGCCGTTCGGGCTGTTTGTGGTTTCGTTTCGTTGACGGTAAATGGTAGTGGAAAAGGCAGAACGAGCTGAACGCGCGTAGTTGTCCTAAGTAACACACTCTTGCACGATCCGTAACTTGCCGGAAGTGGCATGGACCCGGCACAACAGCCGGCGAGGATATGTTTTTCATTGTTTAGAATTGTTTTAGGGTTGGCAAGAGTTGAAAGTTTGCAAACCGAAGCGTACACGGACGATGCGAAAGGCGCACGAAACGCCAAACGCGTCTGGAATGTGTTTGAAAGGCGTGTTTGAAAGTGATAGGATAATTCGAGCAAGCTAGACCAACGGTACACAAAGAAAACAGTTACTGAGTAAGTAAGGTGTAATTAGTAGAATGGAACAAAGTTATTTTTTATAGATATGTGTGTGTGTGTGTGTGCGCGAACCCGTGTTGGATCTGAATGCAGGATGTGGCAAAATTGGAGAACATTAATCCCAAATGTGTGTGTGTGTGCGTGTGTATTTCGTTTCTCATCGCTTTGTTGCGACGTTGCATCGAACTTATGGGACGGGTGCGGATGTCAAATCTGGTCAATTCCAGCGCTAGGGAGATATTGAAGGAAAAAAAAACATATGATGTTCGAAAAACCAACTCTATCATGATATTTATTACACGTTTCCTATTTAAAGCCGTACACGTATACAAAGAAAAACCACGAAATAGAAAGCATAGGCCACACCAGACCAAGTAACAGCAGAAGGTTGATCTAGACGCAGTTTGTGAGTAGCTCAAGTGCATGAAATACGAAACGATATAGTGTTCCCGATATTCCTTACAAAATTAGTTCAAAGCAAATCAGTTTTAGTGATTATGTGTTGCCCCTTCCACGTAAACCCTTATTTGGTAGAATCATATGTATGTGTGTGTGGGGAGAATATTCACACCATTATTTCATATCATTTCTTTCCTTTCCCTCGGTTAACCACCTCGCCCTCTCCATTACAGTAATACTGTTCAAGCCATCTTCCCGTTTTGTGAATCGCATTGTTTAAGTTTAGGAGCGCCAAACGGTGCGCAAACAAAACCGAAACCAAATTGAAAAGAAAAACAAAACACACTGGATGAGACGAAATAAAACGCAAAACAACCAATTGAAATTGAAACCAGAAAGAGCCACCGAATCACTAGCACTCTCATCAGTACTACTCCGAAAAAAAAACATGACCCCCTGGAACGGGCAAAACACCCTATCGGATCAGCGAAAGAGAAAGCGCGGATAGTTCAGGTATGTATTGACTGTTTGACTGCTTCACAGTTTATTTATATGCTTGTACATGTTGCACTAA
>KZ070495.1:140084-154258 GCA_002091845.1 Anopheles cracens
TCGAACCTAGAAACAAAACAGACAAGTAATGTAATATAAAAACTGATATAATTGGTAGAGCAGTGTGTTCCTCCAATCTAAATTCAAAAGACAACTGGCAATTTATGCTTAATAATCTATACTTAATGTTGGAAATTATCTATCTGAAAATTATATTCATGAAATATCCTGAAGAAATTTCCACGCGATATACATACATGCAAAGATAAGATGTAGATTTACAAAGAAAAAAAAATGCATTGGCTAAAACTTGCCTTGCAAATCAATAAGTCCATGAGCTAGTCTTATTCAACCTATATTATTTGAAAATATTGAATTTGATTATTTGAAAAAGAAATATTTTAAGACATAGCTGGTAGCGTTTAGGCGAAACGATGCCCACTTATACTGTTTAAATGAATTGAAACGAAATTTGTAATCAAATGTTGAATTCTTTAGATGCAGTGATTCCATAATTCCATCCATAGTCGTTGATTCGCTTAAGACGAAGATAGTTGGCACAATTGATAATTTGAGTTATCTGTCTCAAATTTACGAGATTCATTGGAAATATTACGAGTACATTGTTGTCAGACAAAACGCAAAAAACAATCTAAAAAGCGCACTTAAACTTAAGAGTAGGTTGGCTTCAAGCGTACGCTCAGCCGAAACTATCACGAAATTATTGACTATCCTGCGAACCGGTTTGAGAAGAAACTTGATCGCGAAGCACATTTCCATCCGGCATCACAAAACAAACCCTTTCCATCTCCAAAAATAGCCCTTTTTCACGCATTTCATTTAAACTATCGCTGTACTACATCCATCTCAGTTTCGCAGGCATTCTTCAAGATCATCCATCCACCGGGAAACCCGCCAGAGCACCGCGGCGAAAACCATCAATCAACGTAGTTCGTTAGGCGATCCGCGCACACCGCCACAAAGAAGAAAAAACGTCCAGCAACAGTTGATTCCTCGCTCCGGTTGCTGATGAATATATTCATGAATTAGCGCTTATCACTTACCACGCGTCCATTTCCGTGCGCCCGGCGTGTGCGGGCGAAAAGTCGTTACATTAAGCGAATCGATGTGCCGATGGGAGTGGAGTGCGGAGTCGTCAATCGATTCCACAACGCCTTGTAACGGGCGGTAGTAAAATCGAAACCCAGCGCCCGTTCCGGTCTCCGGGCGCTTTCTGACTCTGGCTTCCTATTCAAACATTGCGGTGAAAGCGCATGGAGAAAGAATCAAACCCGGCAGCGTTCTGCCGGGGATTCGTCAGCAACAAGTGGAAAACTGCTGCCGGTGGCCATTGTTACATGGTTTTCCCTTATCATCACTATCATTATCCACCCATCCCATTGCTCCATGCCTTTCGTCCCCAACCAGGCCGTCGTTTGTCTGTTTGTCTGTCCTGCGAGAAGTGCTCGCTTAAGTGCGCTTCAGCGTTCCCTGTTCTTCAAAGGCACAGCGCCTGGCCCGTCCGTTGGGGAGCCTGCGTCACCGGAAGAAACGGAGCGAAATTAACCCGAAAAAGCAACGACCCAGTGCCGGGTGTGCTTCGCACACCAGGGCGAAGAAATTAATTCTATCTCCACTCGCGCTACAAAAGGCTGCCGGTATGGATGTGTCTGGAAGACACGGGCAGGCGGACACGGGGACACGAGACTCACTCGAGAGGACCGAGAAGGATCCCGGTACGCCGCCAGCCCGTTCGCACGGCATCCGGCTAAGAATAAATGGCGCCAAGCCACGGAACAAATAGTGATTTTATACGGAACGCTCCGGTAAGTACTTGGGCCGGTTCGCTCGAGTTGGTGGATAAACACACTCGGGATGAGATTTCTTTTCCTTTTGCTTCTTTGTTGTTTCATTCCATTTTACTCCGATTCCGAGACGATTTACCGTACAACCTCGTGCACTCTTTCGTATGTGGGTTTCGTAGTGTTATTGTGATTGAACTATTTTTTAAATAAAGTGTTAGAAAACGTGATAAAAATCGAGACGTAGTAGGCGGCTAGCCCCTCACATGATGACGTCCTCATGCGGTCGGGCCCATTTAATCGTTTTTAATTCACAAAAGTGTCACACTTAATGACGTCGTAGTTAAATGGCTCACCTACTGATGTTTTTTGTCGCACCATGTCCACAACCGTCATGTACACGGGGTAGAAAACACCGACGGATCCATCATCGTCATTATCATGTTCCGGGTTCAGCCTCGGATGGGTTCGCCGTGTCCTTAACGCGCCGGTGAAGCGCCCGGCACCAGCATAAAATCACAGCGGCGATAAAGTTTAGATTATTCCTGACATTATCGTGATTCAGCCAATCAGAGGCGGACGAAATTTTCTTAAGGAGCACCCGACGAACACGAACGGCCGGGTCCCGCTCGGACCGGGTGGGAAATGCGACGCAAACCCGGTGCCGATTTTATGCTGGTTCGGAAGCGAACGGCGTCTGGGTGGGAGGCTGTGCGAATGGGCGGGCTAGAGTATAGATTTCCCCCGGCTTCGTTCGGTGGCGCCGATCCTTCCTCACACTCCAAAGCCCCAAACCCCACTTCTGGGCAGAAGGTTCTGGGCGGAAGCGTGGGATGCAGGATCACTGGCTGGCGCACGGGAGTATAAAAGCGCCGGGTAGTGATTGAAAAACTCACCAGTTGATTCGAGTGCGCCGTGCGTGTCGTACCGTGTTTCCGCCGTGTTCTTGTCATCACTCCGACCAGGAATAACTACTCCACTGTGTGTGTGTGTGTGTGTGTTGTTGGCTAGTGCTAGTGCTTTTTCGGAGCCAATATTTCGGCTCAACTGCACGATCGAGGTGCACGGCGATGAGTGGTTCCGGCAAAGGATTACTGGGATTATGGCTGTACCACAGCGGCGATCAGGAGTGGGCGGTCAAGGAGGGCAGCCCGCTGCACCGGCGGAAGGAATTTGCTGTAATTGCTGTGCTGTGTTTTTCTTTAAACTGCGTGCTTTTGCGAGTGTGCTAAAAATGTTATGAAGTGGAGGGAACTTTAAGGATTAACGTGCTTAAGCTGCTGAAGCGCTCACCTGTGCATTGCAATATGTGGCTTGCGACAAAGTGTTGGCGCAGTGACGAACTTGAAAATTCCGTCGCCTATTTTTTAAATGTAACTCAGCTGGATGAGAATTAAAGCTGACATGGAGACAATTATTTTTACATCAATATTCGGGTTTTAAAAATCGACCCCTAGATTACTACCTTACTAAAGGATAGAATGATACTACACAGAGTATAACTAAGTATAAAAAAAAACATATTTAAATAATTATTCTTATCCTAGAAGCAAGACAAACATCTTGGATATTTTAAAGCACACAAGACTAACTTACCAACCTCCGATATGAATGAGTCAAAGAATGCCTAGATCTGCAATAGCAAACCTAAACCTACTTGAGATTGTCGAGCCAAAAAAAGAAACGTTGCTAGGTAGCTGGTCAAGCACCTGTTGCTCGATTTTTGAGACTTGTTTGACAACGCTCCTGTAGACAGTGACGTTCTTCTGCACTGTGACTAGTGCAAAAGTAATAGAACAAGTAGAAATATAAGTGATAACGTGATAAGTGATAAACTAAACTGAATAATGATGATAAAAATCATAATTTTAATACTTTTTTTTATTACTCTGAGAGTTCTTTTTTGTCGTTTTATGCCTTATTCAGTACGCCAGTTCTGCATGAGTGAGTGACCGGCATGGAAAGTTGTGCTTTCGAACATAGTTCATTGATCACTTGCTTCACGTGTTTCAAATATGTGTTGAATAGAAACGTTTTTGCTATAGTTATTTGTACAATGTTTAACACGTGGACAAAAGAACCCTAAATCAGACACTTTACTGTAAGACATATCACCTGCTACGTGTATATCGTTGTCTATCTTTGCTTCCAGCCCTGCTGAATGTTTGGGACTAATAAACTCGGTGATCGTTAGATGCTGGCATTGTGATACAATAATCCTTTAACAACAATCTCTGGGAAAGATTGTTATTTTATAAACATGAATTGACAAGCTATCAAATTCGATCGAAAGCATTTCGAGAGGAATGAATTTCAAAGAGTTATGTCTCGTCATTAGGCTAAAAATTAACTCTGGAGAGAGCGCTCAAATGAATCACACATTGACAAGACCAGCTGCTATGGTGGATAGATTAAATCATTTGAAAATAAATGAACTTTCAATACAACAGTCAAAGTTTGTGTACAGAAAAAAACCTCAAACTCTTGAAGCTCAGTCTGCTCTCAGTGTTGGAAGAGAAAAAAAGTTCCGACGGCAAATTCTAATCCTTCATTTGCTAGTGGCTTTTAATGATGCCGGATTCTTACACAAAGTGTGCATGGAAGAAACAACCAAGATGTGATTTGTCATAGTTTCGACTAGTGTAATTCTGGAACGATCTCTAGTTGGATCAGTTTTTAACAAATTACTCACAGTAGTAGTGACCCGTACAACGTAAAAACCTAGAAAACGAGTAGGACCTAGAAAATAGATAAGTTAAATACTATTTAGGTATACGTTGAAGTTGTGCTATTTGGAAGGTGAAATTGATGATATATTTTAATACAATTTTTATGTGAAGCAAACTCCATACTGACTATGTTATAACTGAGATTGAAGCTATCTGTTGTGATGGTGAATGCCAGATATAAAATCAATACTATGAGATGAATGTGCTGAAACAGAGAATATGTGAAGAAACGCTTCTAAATCGATAATCTGTACTGAGAATCTTTCTGATGACCTCTTCAAACTGTTTCTCCTTCCCGCGGCAACGAACAGAAATCGGCCGATCACAGCAACGGCAACGAACGGAACGGTGTCGACCGGACGTCGATCATTTTCACGCTGAAAAACCAGATCGGCGGACTGGCCGGGGCGCTGCGCGTGTTCCAGGAGCTCGGCATCAACGTGCTGCACGTGGAGCTGAACAAGAGCGGCCAGAGCTGCGACCACGCGGACGTCCTGGTGGACGTCGAGTGCGACGCCAACCGGCTCGATCAGGTGCTGCGGCTGCTGAAGCGTGAGGTGCAGTCGGTCAACTACGCCCAGGCGCAGGTGAACAGCGACGGTCCGCCTCCGACCCCACTGTCCGCGTGTGGCAGTTTCGGTAGGTGTCCCTGTGGAGTGTGCCGTGGGTAGGTCACCGAGTGTCATCGGTTCTCGGTGTTTCTTTTTTTTTCTTCTTCAATGACACAGACTTCGGTGAGATGCACTGGTTCCCGAGGAAAATTTCCGATCTGGATCGGGCCCAGAACGTGTTGATGTACGGGAGCGAACTGGATGCGGACCATCCCGGGTTCAAGGATCCGGTGTACCGCAAGCGTCGGGAGCAGTTTGCGGCCATCGCCAACTCGTACAAGCAGTAAGTAGGAGACCATTACCAAACTCTAACAGGCTCAAAGTGGGACTATTCTAACCAAAATCAAAAGAGGAAAAAATCTTACATTAAAGCTATTACGCTCAAGGTTTAGGATTTTTTTTATCGCAGGTTTTACAAATCGACTCAGTTAAGGATTAAAGACATTAGGAAAAGTTTTTGGAACAATGAGAGAAATGTGTATCCACAGGCCAATATATCCGATTTCAAAAGTGTTATGATGAGAATTGTATGTCTATTTCATTCTTTCGTATTGCCACTAAGCTTTATAAACAACAAACAACAAACAAACAACATGGTATACCAGTTATACAAATGATTATATTTGAAGCTGAGAGTTTTGTTTACCAAAAAAGTTTAAACCATCATACCCGAATTTTACTAATAGAAAGATGAAAACTTTCATCTGAAACCGATGGTTATTAGGGAGAATTCTGAACTTTAGTATCTGTTCCGTTCATTTTCTCCAACTACATTGCTCTGCTAGGGTATTGGTCTACTCATTCCAATGCGGAGTGTTACAGAACATGATTGTTATGTACAACCATGCTTAAACAGATCGTAGTTAAGCATGTCTATCATCTACTGTAAAATCACGCTGCTCCTGTCGCGCATGCAGTTTATGTTTTGTTTTAATGTTTTTTGTGCAGTAACTAATGCTGATGGATAGAATGTTTGTGCTAATCTTCAATATGTCTGAAATATATTTGTTGTATTATTATTAACTTAAAAAATACGAAACAGATTTAAATCTATAAAGTGATCGCATTCGAGGAGAGAGAGAAATTGATTAGGAAATAAAGAAACTATCAATATAGTTTCAAAAACCAATCGTGTCGTGCAGTTTCTTGATATCTCAGACCTGTTTTCTGATAGAGCTGATGGCAGTAGTTTGGATTTATAAGATAATGATAATGATAACCAGTGTGAGTGATTCTTTCATCCAAAAGGGATGTATATCAATAAACATGCGTTGGTGTACGATTTGAAAAGGCTTTAACACTGTTTGTTAAGTGTCTTAACTCTTTGCAGGAGCCGATAGTTTTCGGTACTTCTTAACTCTTTTCTTTTACTCTTTTAGGAGTAGATTCTATTAACATTCTTTCTGAGAGTCGATTCTTTTCCGTGTGTGATGCGCGATTCATTTATTGTACTTCTTTTTATTCGAGGAATGGACGTTCTACACTTTTGGATATGCAAATATCAAGCTTCTATTATCAACTTGTCAAATTCGACTCCCAAAGGATTTCAAAACAATAGTGAATTGATTTAGGGAATCGATTGACAAGACTGACCCATAACTTGACTCACTCGAAACTGCAAGAAATAATTGAAAAGAACATCAACAATACACAGCTCTTGCAAATGTTTGCAGGATCGAGAGATAAGATGAATGCTAAGGAATCTTCATTTGTTTCTGCTCATATAGACCAAACCTAATGAAAATTTTTCCTAAAATTGATGAAAACCATCGAAAAGGGTTAAAACGATCCACAAAAACGACCTCTTTGGAGTAAATAACAACATCAACATGGTTGTGTACACTTAAATGATTTGTTTTCAATGTTTTCTCCTTCTTTTTTACAGTGGAAGCCCCATCCCGAGAGTGCAGTATACACCGGAGGAAATCAAAACCTGGTAAATTAGATTTACACTCCACACAATGACGATGCATGGTGCTCCGAGACGATCGATCGTTTTTCCATCCAAATCTCCGGTGTGTGCTTGTGCTTTCCTCAGGATGTAGTCAGTTTCGTGTAAGGAAACTCACGACATCCGGTGCCATTTGCAGGGCAATCAAAACCGATGCCGCCTGCTCGACACACTAACGAGTGCCCCATTCAGATCGGGTTAATTGAGTTACTGGAAGGAAATTCTCCATCTCTTTACAAGTTTTCAACCCTCCCGGCGTGTTAAGACGCTCTCCAGCGGTCCTGTGGTTGTGGTGTGACGTTCTGCTTTCCTTCCCGCACAGGGGCACGGTGTTCCGTGAGCTGCACAAGCTCTACATCAAGTACGCCGTGCCGGAGTACCTGGAGAACTGGCCGGAGCTGGTGAAGTACTGCGGCTACCGGGAGGACAACCTGCCCCAGCTGCAGGACATCAACGTGTTTCTGAAGCGCAAGACGGGCTTCCAGATTCGGCCGGTCGCGGGGTACCTGTCGCCGCGCGACTTCCTCTCCGGGCTGGCGTTCCGCGTGTTCCACTGCACCCAGTACATCCGCCACTCGTCCGATCCGTTCTACACGCCCGAGCCGTAAATTGAAATTTCGAATTATGCTGCTGGGGCGCGACCGCCGTGCGCGTTGTTGTATAATTTGAAATTTTGTATTTCCAGCGACTGCTGCCACGAGCTGCTCGGGCACATGCCGCTGCTGGCGAACTCGAGCTTCGCGCAGTTCTCGCAGGAGATCGGGCTGGCCTCGCTCGGCGCGTCCGAGGACGACATCAACCGGCTGGCGACGCTGTACTTCTTCACGGTGGAGTTCGGGCTGTGCCGTCAGCAGGACGGCAGCTTCAAGGTGTTCGGCGCGGGGCTGCTGTCGTCCGTGGCGGAGCTGCAGCACGCGATCACGACGCCGGAGAAGATCAAGCGGTTCGACCCGGAGGTGACGTGCCAGGAGGAGTGCATCATCACGGCGTACCAGAACGCGTACTACTACACGGACTCGTTCGAGGAGGCGAAGGAGCAGATGAGGTGAGTGCGTCGTTTCCGAAAGCGGACCGTCCCAAGACGTGATTTCCTACTGTTCATCGCCAGATCCTACGCCGACACGATCCAGCGTCCGTTCGGCGTACGGTACAACCCGTACACCCAGACGGTGGAGGTGCTGAGCAACGCGAAGAAGATCACGGCCGTCGTGAGTGAGCTGCGGGGCGATCTGAGCATCGTGTCGTCGGCCCTCAAGAAGGTGTCCGCGCTGGACGAAAATCTCGACGTGGAAAAGATCGAGAAGCTCCTGTCGAGCAGTTTGCATGTGAGTGACGTCAGTGAAGTCTTCCTTTACTATTTACAATACACTCCCCTTTCCCTCCGCCGTAGGTGTGCGAAAAAGCGGCCAACGCGGAAAGTCCCGAATCGCCCGAGAAGCCCACGGTGGTGCAGCCGGATAAAAAGTAAGCCGCGGAACATGGACGTCCATAGTTGCCGGAGAGCGGGGAGATCCTTCTGTTGCTGTTGTACAATAATAGATAATGCTTCGTTCGTTGGTGTCAAATGCCTGTATCGTCTAACCAATCGAGTGCGGAAATCAATCATCTTGAAGAGCTATTCAAATATGTTGTAATTTGCCGAGGGGAATGTTTTAAACTGTATTCACTTCAGAGCGTAAGGACTCCGAGTAGAGAAACGCCATAGATTCCTTGCATAAAAAGGCAACGATGAGAAAGTACTTAAATGTCATAGTGGAAAGTCAATGTAATAACAAGTGTATTTTCTGACAACTCAAATAAACTATTTATTGCGGTAAGCTCACAATGAAACCGTACTGTAGGGTTGTGTTTGTTTACATCATAGTTTAACGCATTCCACCGTATATGATACTGCTGAATGAACCATTTGTTTTTGTTAGCGTGCCCGTAAAAGTAGGCGGTGAAAGAAAAAAAACTTGATACGTTGGAGAGAGATTAATTCAACGTATTACCAAGACAAGTTAAACAAAGCTGAACTGGAAAATAGTTCAAATAATCAACTACCGTACATGACATTGATACCGATTCTAATCTTCGGGATTAGCGGACCAAACACGCCGATATGGCTTTGAAATCTCTTAGTGATATCAAAGTATGAGATTAATCACGTTCTTCAGACGATTTTCGTGTATTCTAGGTTATATAAATTACTAATTTAGGTAATATTGATTCCTTCCACAACGAATATGGTTTGGTCATTTAGATATTTAAAAAAAAACTGCGTGTAACCTTCAGCGTGTGGTTCTATGGCCTATGAAACTGCCTGGCATTTTCAGAATGGCTCGATGCCTCAAGAGCAAAAAGTGTAAAACTTCCCTTAAAATGCCAGTTAGTGTTACACTCATGCATTGATTTGACATTTCCAGCATGAAAGCTTTTATCGTCCGACAAAATGAACGTTCTTCGAAAAAGCTCAAAGCATCACCGGCCATTGCCGAACACAGAAAGCTTTCATTTATAAAGCTTTCCGTTTAGCTTACTAAATATTCGAGCAGTCGAGCAGTTGTTTCGAGGTAACATAATCGAGGGGTTCTTTTACAAAGCTGCATTGTAGTCACCAAACACGGGTTTAGCACATAAGGATATTGTGATAATGTGGTTTTTATGGCTCATTTCCTGATATTACCAAAATAGTTGTCTGTTTTACACGTTTGCATTGTGTAGAAGTGGAATTTTGGGCTCTAAATGAAAAGTGTTTCAACAAAAACCCGCGCCTGAAGCTGTAATTGACTCATCAATTGCCATGGTCAGTAGGTCACCGTCGCCTTAAGAAGGCAGGTCAACACGGCGTTCAACAAAACGGACACTCACTCGCACACCAGCACGCAATACACGATGCGAACCAGATGCCAACGAATCGAAACGCACAGCTCGCAACTAACGAGGGTGCATAAAGACCGCGCTAAACACGGTCCTTACCCTTCCGATCAGCGGGAAAAAGGGGTAACAGCACGCTTATCATCTCACCTCCCTCCGTGCGCGGCGACTCGACACTGCCACCCACAGAGCCGCGATCGGCCCACCCTGCCCATTCCAAGCGGGCCAGATGGCCTCTCCCGACATTCCCTGACCGACCGACACACGAGATTCGTCGTCGCTGATCTCAATTAGAAAACTCGCGAAAACTAAACAAAACAACACACGGTAGCACGGTGAATGTGCACCGGAGGCGAGAGGAGGCACCGCCGAAAACACGGAAACAAAAACGTAAAATAATAAACCAAAACAAAACACCGCGAACTCGCTCGGCGTCCCGCGTCGCCTCGGCACAGGTCGCAGGACTTCCGGAGTTTTGCAGTTTTGCAGCTGGCAGCTAGCCTCTGTGCTGTTGTTTTCCCGCATCGAACAGAGGGCGAGTTTTTTTTTTGTTGGAGAATCAATATTACAAAACTCCCGTTCCGTCGCCTACTCCGCAGCTTCCACACGCGCGCGCTCGCACGTGTATGTGTGTGAATCCATGGCGGAATATGTACGTACATACTTGATGTAATATCCGTTTTGTTCACCGCTTGATTCGGTTTTAATTTTTTTATTCGCTTAATTTTATTCCTTTTTTTCCTTTTTCGTGTTGCTTCTGTCAATTTTTCATGAACCCCTTTGCGCGATTGTGTGCGATTTTGATTACGTTTCGTGAGGTCCCGGCTTCCCACACCCATTTGCAATACGCCAAGCTGGAATAAGAGTTTTGGTAGCAGTTTTGTTGTTGTTGTTTTTGTTGTTCGTTTCTATGCTGCTCTGCTTTGCGTGGCTAGGTATTGTGCTTTGCTTGCTTTAGTTTTATTTCCATTATTTTTAAATTAATTTCGTACCCTATCGAACGACGCGCTGCTAGACACGTTCCAATCGCGCGGCGTCTAATTTCGGAGGAAGGTATGAGAAAGTGTCGGCGCCTTACAGGTTACATTCGGATGAATATATTTTTTCAACATTTCCATTGTTTGTGATATAAGGTGAACATTTTAGAAGCAAAACAAGTAAAATTTCAAATGTCAATGGTACGTGGATAACACGAAAACGAGCGCAATTTAGCGATGGAATCATTAAATCAGAAAAAAAAACTTGAAAAGTGTATATTAATGCCGTAAAAAACACTTTTGTTCTCAAAACCAAAATTACGGAAGTAAAAGGAAGTAAAAGAAGTAAATATAAAAACTGTAATTCGTAGAAATGTTAAAAAGAGCACTAAAAACCAACAAACCAAAGAATCAATCAAATGAGTTGTATAACATGGCTAACGATTTTGTGAAAATTAAACAATTACAATATGTGCAAGCTCAAAAAAAGATTATCAAAAAGCTATATTAATTTCGTGAATCAGAAAAAACAACTTTAAGAACACATCTGAGGCACTGTTTCAACGTTTGTACTTCTTTGTTTTCCCTGTTGAGACACCTCGGACCAATGTCCCGCGTCGCCTCGGCACAGGTCGCAGGACTTCCGGAGTTTTGCAGTTTTGCAGCTGGCAGCTAGCCTCTGTGCTGTTGTGTTTCCGCATCGAACAGAGGGCGAGTTTTTTTTTTTGTTGGAGAATCAATATTACAAAACTCCCGTTCCGTCGCCTACTCCGCAGCTTCCACTCGCGCGCGCTCGCTCGTGTATGTGTGTGAATCCATGGCGGAATATGTATGTACATACTTGATGTAATATCCGTTTTGTTCACCGCTTGATTCGGTTTTAATTTTTTTATTCGCTTAATTTTATTCCATTTTTTCCTTTTTCGTGTTGCTTCTGTCAATTTTTCATGAACCCCTTTGCGCGATTGTGCGCGATTTTGATTACGTTTCGTGAGGTCCCGGCTTCCTACACCCATTTGCAATACGCCAAGCTGGAATGAGAGTTTTGGTAGCAGTTTTGTTGTTGTTGTTTATGTTGTTCGTTTCTATGCTGCTCTGCTTTGCGTGGCTAGGTATTGTGCTTTGCTTGCTTTAGTTTTATTTCCATTATTTTTATGTGTGTGTGTGTGTGCGTGTTGGAGGGGGTGTTTTCGCGGGCAACAAGGCACCCTTTTGCACGCAAATAACGCACATACGAGCGCGCCTCGCGTATGTGCTTATGCGCGCACTCACAAAATATGCACAAAAGCAAAAGGAATCGAATTTGAGACGGGTTTTTTTTTGCACTTCTCGGCCACGCGAGGGTTCCGCGGCCAAATTTCGCACATGACATCGATCGGCGATGCGGTGGTGCGATGCTCGCGGAATCAAAGAATCGACCGTGTTTGAATGCGTGTGTGTGTGCGTGAAAAATAAAATGCTACGCGATGCACATAGACACTGTTCTTGATCTTGCACCAAGAGAAAAAGAGAGAGAGAGAGGAATTGGGGAGTGAAAAACGGTCGCCCGAATATTCAAACAAAAAAAAAACGGTCCATTTTTATTGCTCACACTGTAATGTCCACCTTCCCGCGACCAAACAACTTTAAGAACACATCTGAGGCACTGTTTCAACGTTTGTACTTCTTTGTTTTCCCTGTTGAGACACCTCGGACCAATGAAAATAATGATTTATATCAACATAAAATAGTTAAATGCTGGCAGGATCATAAGAAAGATAGCAGCTAACTTATTAACAAGAATACATCGAGCATGAAGAAGTACAATGGTGTAGAGCTTTTGGATCATTATCTAATCTTTACTATCTTTATATCTTTATATAGTATTATGTTTTGTATTTTATCTTGCTCGTTAGGCTCTACAATCAATCATTTACAATCATTCTATACATTTTGTGTGTGTTTCTTAAAGTTTACAACGTGTGAATATAGGTTTCACTTAGTTTATAAAACATAAACAATATAAAACTTAAGAAATACAGTTGGAAAATAAAACCAATTTTCGAACACATTCAGTATACTAAAAAAAAAGAAATAACACCTGAAAAAAGTACGAAATAGAGAACGGAAGTATCCATTTATCGACACTTGACAGCAAAACCTGACCAGAGCGTTGCCACTATCACGACACCTCGAAAATTCCTCCCGCCTGAGCACAAAAAAAACTCTCACGCGCGCACACACACAAGCACAAAGCGCATAAAGAGAGCAACAGCACTCCCCAGCACATGCAGTTGCCGCGTTGTTTTCCACAGCCTGCTGCCACCAAAAGATGGCTCAGTAACACGGAGCACGGGGTGGAAAGAAAACTTCCACACACATTCGCGGGCTAGCCTCCCTCCACTTTTTTTTTAAATAAATTTAGCTCCCCACCCTGGTGGCCGGGCAGCAATCTTTATGCCGCAGATCATCGGCCGGCTCTAATGACGGTGGACGCTCGCTGTGTGCGTGTTCCGTGTTCGCCAACCGTCGTCATCGTCGCCGGCGATTAGATTGATTCCGGCCAGCGCGCCACGGGAGCACGGGACCCCGGGAGCGTTGTCCTGTGACTGATTCGCATCCGGTGAGCGATACGCAATCGAGTGCGCTATGTTTTTGTGTGTGTGTGTGTGTGTTCCGTGTTCGCCAACCGTCGTCATCGTCGCCGGCGATTAGATTGATTCCGGCCAGCGCGCCACGGGAGCACGGGACCCCGGGAGCGTTGTCCTGTGACTGATTCGCATCCGGTGAGCGATACGCAATCGAGTGCGCTATGTTTTTGTGTGTGTGTGTGTGCGTGTTGGAGGGGGTGTTTTCGCGGGCAACAAGGCACCCTTTTGCACGCAAATAACGCACATACGAGCGCGCCTCGCGTATGTGCTTATGCGCGCACTCACAAAATATGCACAAAAGCAAAAGGAATCGAATTTGAGACGGGTTTTTTTTTGCACTTCTCGGCCACGCGAGGGTTCCGCGGCCAAATTTCGCACATGACATCGATCGGCGATGCGGTGGTGCGATGCTCGCGGAATCAAAGAATCGACCGTGTTTGAATGCGTGTGTGTGTGCGTGAAAAATAAAATGCTACGCGATGCACATAGACACTGTTCTTGATCTTGCACCAAGAGAAAAAGAGAGAGAGAGAGGAATTGGGGAGTGAAAAACGGTCGCCCGAATATTCAAACAAAAAAAAAACGGTCCATTTTTATTGCTCACACTGTAATGTCCACCTTCCCGCGACCGAAAGGGTTTCTTTCCGGGGTCTTTTTTTTTACCTCGGAGTCATCAGT
>KZ070498.1:14421-32404 GCA_002091845.1 Anopheles cracens
GTAACTTATCGCATCACCAACCCACCCGGTCGGCGACTCGTGTCACTGGAGGTGCTTTGCCAGCAGTGCACGGGCGAGGTTTATGAGCCGATCAATCCGTTCCGGGAGTACCGGGTCGCAGTTGCCAGCTTCCTGGCTGAGGGTGGCGATGGTCTGACTACTTTTGCCCGTGAGGGTATGGATCTCGAGGAAGGGCCGGTCGATTTGGATGCTTTCGAAGAGCATGTCGAACGTATGTCGCCACTCAGCCGGGTAGATGGTGGACGCATTCGTTTTGTGTTCTAAGTGGCGAGAAATTTTATTAGAATAGTGTAGTTTTACTGCGTTTGGAGGGCGTTCGTTGTATGTTGAAGTCGAACAAACGGATCGAATGACAATAAAATGACGGAAAATATACAGCTCGTACCAAAACATAACATGAATACTGTCACGGGTGTTATTCAGATTTAAGGGAAAATGGTAATGTTCAGCCATCATGTGGGAATGATGGCTTTAAGTTTATGTATTGGTGAATTCGCCACTAAAGGTAAAATATCTAGCCCTACAAATGATCGGTGTTGTGAATAACACCCGAAAATTGTTGGTTTCTGTAGGTCCGTGAAATACGGCCACAAAATTCATTCTTTATTTCACTTAGCTTAGGAAGAGGTTTTAGCTTGGGAAGAGCGAAGGCGCGTCCTTCGCTCTTATTTATGGCCTTTCTCTTCGTCATATGCGCCATAAGCGCCATCGCAATATTTGTACTCTATTTGTGGTTGGTGGAGGGTGTGCTTCATCGAACCGCTGTCATGATAGCCGTCGCGATCATGACAGCGATCGGGTTGTTGACATTATTGATAACGATTTGCAACAATCGGTAAAATATGGACAGATATATATTTAAAAGTTGAAAATTTACTGCGCTTCTAATAACCAACGAATAGCCAACGAATAGAATCAATGAATATAATACTTTTTCACATAACACTGATTTATAGTCTATCCGGATAGAACGGAAGAACAAATAATCTTTTCTTTGATATCATTTGTTTTCAAAAACGGAACTGATAGCTATAACATTCCAAAGTTCTTTTATGATGATGATGTCTAACAACATGAACAATTGAGATAACTAATTTGCGGTGTGTTATGTTTTTGTGTTCTGGTATATTCTCGTTATTTTGAAATTTAAATTTTTTTCAAAATAAATTTTATTGAATACATTGAAATTAAACTTATACAGGGGAAAACCCACCTTGTTTAATAAAAAAAACGTAAAAATAATAAACGGAATTCCTTAATATCTAAATATTCCGGGTTGTATTTCATTCAACAAATTTGGTGTTATATGATGAATAGGTTGACCTGAATATGATTTTTATACAATGCGTTCAGGAACTATTCGCCATTAGCTAAGGTAAGCAGTTCTACATGAACATGAGGCGCTTTTCAATCATCTCCAAAGCGATAGGAAGCATGCTTGAAGTGGGCAAAGCCGACGCGGCACAATAGAAGCCCACACGACACGTGTTGCATAAGCGGAATTGTTCATTCACCCGTGCGCCCGGTATTGATAAGATCTGTCTGAAAGAAGGGCGAGAATAAAACCTTCCTTTTCAGCACCGACAGACGGTCATTTATTTTAGTGCCAACACCTCCGCCGGCACCGAAGCTAATCGCGCAACGGTTTGTCCGCGGGCATGCAAATCCGGCCGGCCGTTCCCATTGGCCCGCCGGCGAGGTGGTACGGAGATTATGTGAGCCACACGTATTTCTGCATGCATACGCGTACGCGCTGTCCGCTTTCCGCCTGGATGGATGGATCATCATCCCCATCGCGACGGCTCCGGGATTAGCCGGCCAGGTCAAAAGGCGGCTACTAATCTTGGCGTGTTGATCGACTCGGGCCGGCCGTTTTCGTTCGCTTATGTCGCACTTCTGTCACGCCGCCCGTCACATCTCGTGCTGCCGATCTGTCATTCTGTTTTGCGCGAGTGTGCCGTAAGGGTGTAAGGGTGTTTGGTAAGGGTGTTTTGCCGTAAGGGTGTGAGAAATCTTGAGCACGGCTGAATTCCTAGAAATCAGGGTACTTTTGGTTGCAGATTCAGTTTCCTTTTCGATATAAAAAGCCGGTGGTGCTAATTTGCATGATGATTATGGTTGTGTGCCGGTGGCAGTGAGCCATGCATAAAGACGAGACAGTACGGGAAACCATAGCTGCTCCACGGATCAGCAAAGGTGTCGAGGCAGGTCAGCTAAAGAATGTCGGTTTCGTTCGGAATTTCCGTAATTTTGCCCGTCAGTAGAAGTTGTTGCTGCTAGGCTTGTTTTTTAAGGCCAATACCAAAGTTGCATCACATGTATACACGCATCAAACGCGTCATTCAAGTAAATTGTATACATTTATAGCAACTCATCACAATTATTATACGGTTTAGTGTATTTTTCTACTTAACACCATTTCTGGAATTATTGACGCCCCGTTTATTTTAAGTAAAGTAAACTTTCTAGCTCCAGGTAGACAGCCTAGACTATTATTTCGGCCAGATTATAGATCCACAACACATAGCGCCAGTGATCTAATAACTCAAATGATGGAGGCATACAACTCTATTAGTAATCTAGTTGACATGGATTTGACGGTTAACCAACTTAAAAATTGCTAAAGACTTCTATTTTGATGTTCCCTAGCATTATTAATGCGTTGTTTTTTGTCGTTATGTATTGTTATGTATCTTTGCTAGATTGTTATGTATCTTTGTAATCTTTGTTTTGAAATGAAATAAATTTATGTCTTAACTTCCAAGGCATCTGAAGATTTCTTAATAAAAGTTGTATCAAAGTTTCTTTGCACATATAAAAATAAATTGAAAATATCATATATTTTCAACAATGTATCTATTCATTTCGAAATACATCAACTTTGCTTCCTTTTCGATGTGGTACTTTCGATTTCTTATCCATATTTATGTTTTACATTTTAAGAGGATTACATTTAGTTTTACGCTTTTTAGTATCCGTGATCGTTTTACAAAATCTAAAAAAAATATATAAACAAGTCATTTTACTCATTTGGGTTGATTGTTTGCAAATATGGATGTGGAGACGTTAATGCATAACCATGAACAATCATTTTTTTAACAATGTTTGAACGTAGCTTGAAATAATACCACTCTGTTTTGTAATTTAGATAAATTTTGTAGAACATTTTTTATTGATTAATACTAGGTAATACAAGTGAAGCATAGTGACTACATTTATTCAGAAAAAATATGGTGGTACTATATGGTATCTTGATATGAGGAGGACAATCAATATTTCATCCATTTGGAAACTATCTAAGAATATTCTTTTATTTTTTCTATTATGTATTGCGAATATATTTACATTATAATGAGAACACATGATGTTGCAATGAAGTTGTATAATCTATTTGCACTTGTTTACTACTTAAACAACAAAAATAACATAACTTACATTAAAAAATGTTTCTGAATTGTATAGGATAATTAACACATAAAAAGTGCTTGTTTGCTTGCTTCACTGCGAGCACATCATATCACTTGCTTACTTTTTTCGTTGTTTATTTGCCAACAAGTCCACGGATTGCCTTGTTCACGATGTAATAATTTAACATTGATCTGAAAATACGATCGATTGTAGAGTTTTTTTATACGCTCGCGCCACGCGTTCGTGCGTGACGCAACATAATTTCGCCCGAGCTCCGATTTCGTCACGGATCGACACGATCCGATACGAGGGCGGCAGTGATATTTTATTATTAATCATTCCCGAGGGAGCATCATGCACCATCCTCCACGGGTTGACCATTTTTCGGGCCAACGGATCTTGCATCCCAGGCGAGTGCACCTTCGGCGAGGGTTGATTTCGCAGCGCGCACGCTTTACACGATACTTTATGCCGCGGCGGAAAGACCTCGCAGGCTTTTGCATTTTGCAGCAGTGCAATTTACGTACGTACCTCTCCTGTCGCCGTCGTTCCCCCTCCCCCCTCGTCGTAACGGCAGCGGATGCAACGTGCGATTGTGCCGGGATGATGATGGTGATGTGATTATGGCCCGAGAGTGGACGAACAATCATTAGCCCTGCCAGTGCGCCGGTGCGATCGGTTCGTTTCGATTGCGATTTATTTCACGCCGGCTCAACTGATTCGGGTTTCTGCTGCTGCTGCTGCTGCTACCTCTACTGCGGTACGTTTTCAGGTGTGGTCAAACGCCTCTGCTCTCATGTGCTTTATGACTAAATCACCTAAATGCCCTGGTCATCACACACACACACGCCTTTCCTCGTTGCAGTCGAGGAGCATCGCTGTGGTTGGCTATTTATTGGCACATATTTCACAGCACGAAGTACCATCTTGACCTCTTCGGCGGCGTGCGGTGGGTGTCCGGTGCTGGGGAAGAGTGTTGGACAGAAGGACGACGCCGACGACCGTCGGGTCAATGGGGACTCCTTAAGAGACGAGGGTACGAGTAGAATAGCGCCCAGGGCGTGTCACGAGAAGCTCGGGCCTCGCGTACACTTCGTGCGCACCCATCTCACTCACATGCGTTGCACACATGTGGATGTTGTACAGAAACGCACGGTATGATTGATTACGGTTTGTTGCGTTGTTTCGACTGATTTTATGGTTTTATGCTCCCTTATTTTGAATTTATCAAAACGGTGTGTATGTGTGCGTGGATTTATTGAAAATATCCGATCCTTCGTGTTTTACTACGTAATTGATTGAACCGGTGATCTTCAGGTTTTATTATATTTATAATTGAGTTTATTGCTTGACTGGCCTTTATAACTGTGTTATATATTTATTGCTGTATTGATAACCGAAGATTTGTACAACAAATCTCCATTATGTAATGTTTGCATTCTCTTTAATGATGTGGAATAAGACCATGTTTGGAATCGACTTATTTAGGTTTTTTTTCTCCAACTCATACTTAAATATGTAAAACTATTAATCTGATTTTTTTGAGTTGGTTAATTTATCATTGCATGTTTTGGATCAAAATGATGATATTTGAGTACACATAAACTTTTCTTACAATTTTTTAACTAAAATGTGTATAATTTCTAATTTTTATTTTAAAACAATGCACTCTTAATATCTATTTACATTCATTTAGTCGTTTTAGGTTTTGATTTGTATGCGTGTATTGGGGATTTTAAAACTAACTAACGAAATGAGTGCATATACTTTTAAGATAAATTATCAGACATTATGCACATTTCGAAGCATGGTCTTTAGTGCCTAGCATCATGCTTCTATTTTTAAGAATCATAATAATAATCGACATATAAATAAAATAAAAAATAAAAAATAACAAAATTTGGACGATATCTGGGACGTATTTATCAAACCCACAGCTAACACTCGTATATGATATATTCTTCCATATGTGACATGTTTGAAATAGTGTTAGAGACAGGGAAATTGTTTTTGCAAGAATAACAATAAATAAACCACAAATAAAGACATTAGAGAATTTTTATCTCTTTCGAGAATAAAAGAGTTTCAAACGACAATTCAGCATATAAACCAAAAATAAGTCAACGACTTGTTGAGCCAAGGAAAAAAAATTAGCTCGATAACATCAGCTCTAACTTTTTGGGGAAAATCGAGGCCCCTTGCTCTTCGATTTATAACGTAACTGATATTAAAAACCAAAAACTTCACCTAAGTATACGCAAAAATGGATTAGGAGGCATGTGGCCATCTGCTGCGTTATTGTCTTTTTTACTTGTTGGAAAATTCCCATTTCTTTTCGGAAAAATAGGTTATTTACAAAATATTATATGCCATTCGGATATAGTTCCAATCGATCGAAACGATTAGTATGATGAAATCTGCATAACTCGGTAAAACATCGATAAAGATAAATGGTTCGATGCACTCTCGATCGTCAAACCCGCTTGGCTGACATTGACAACAGAGTACATCATCATTTTTCTTCGACAGCAACCATTTGAGCGGCGATAGTGTGTAGCGATTAGCTATCCAGACGCACACGGCGCACGACCGAAAAACGCACGGGATTGTGCAATGTTCGCTTATGGAAATTCCACTCGATGGCTTGCACGGTTTCACCGATAATCTTCCCATTTTTATCGCCATCGATTGCCAATGTCATCCACGGGTGGTGGTCAGTCTGGTCGTACGCCGCTCGTACGCTTTCGAACCATCAATCATCATCCGGTCCGGCTGTCGGGTAATGTGGTACTATCGCAGAGGTCGTACCCAGGCGAGGTTCGGATGACCCAGAAGCATGAAATTGTTTGTGTTCGGGCCGCGTGTGGCAAGTTTGTTAGATATGTGTTTTAATTTAATTAAAACGACAAGATTTTTTCCTTCAACGCTCTCGGCGTATCAAGTTTCGTAAAAGAAGATGTCGTGTCGTGCGTCACAATCTTAGTAACAGCTCAAAGCTAACCACTATTGAAATCGACACGAAAACATTACGTCCCGAAATAGCTCCGGTCGTAAACCCACACCCAATCGTGTTATAAAACTAACTAACGAAATGAGTGCATATACTTTTAAGATAAATTATCAGACATTATGCACATTTCGAAGCATGGTCTTTAGTGCCTAGCATCATGCTTCTATTTTTAAGAATCATAATAATAATCGACATATAAATAAAATAAAAAATAAAAAATAACAAAATTTGGACGATA
This sequence comes from Anopheles cracens, assembly GCA_002091845.1. Taxonomy (NCBI): domain Eukaryota; kingdom Metazoa; phylum Arthropoda; class Insecta; order Diptera; family Culicidae; genus Anopheles; species Anopheles cracens. The sequence goes on from KZ070498.1 coordinate 21,099, forward strand.
TCTGGGACGTATTTATCAAACCCACAGCTAACACTCGTATATGATATATTCTTCCATATGTGACATGTTTGAAATAGTGTTAGAGACAGGGAAATTGTTTTTGCAAGAATAACAATAAATAAACCACAAATAAAGACATTAGAGAATTTTTATCTCTTTCGAGAATAAAAGAGTTTCAAACGACAATTCAGCATATAAACCAAAAATAAGTCAACGACTTGTTGAGCCAAGGAAAAAAAATTAGCTCGATAACATCAGCTCTAACTTTTTGGGGAAAATCGAGGCCCCTTGCTCTTCGATTTATAACGTAACTGATATTAAAAACCAAAAACTTCACCTAAGTATACGCAAAAATGGATTAGGAGGCATGTGGCCATTTTCTGCGACATTGTCTTTTTTACTTGTTGGAAAATTCCCATTTCTTTTCGGAAAAATAGGTTACTTACAAAATATTATATGCCATTCGGATATAGTTCCAACCGATCGAAACGATTAGAGTGATGAAATCTGCAAAGCTCGATAAAACATCGATATAGATAAATGGTTCGATGCACTCTCGATCGTTCAAACCGCTTGGCTGACATTGACAACAGAGTACATCATCATTTTTCTTCGACAGCAACCATTTGAGCGGCGATAGTGTGTAGCGATTAGCTATCCAGACGCACACGGCGCACGACCGAAAAACGCACGGGATTGTGCAATGTTCGCTTATGGAAATTCCACTCGATGGCTTGCACGGTTTCACCGATAATCTTCCCATTTTTATCGCCACCATTTGGCTAAAGGTCAGCATACCGATGCCGAAATAGCGCTGGCGTGCGAGGGCTTCTCTGAGCGTGAGATGATTTTTTTGGCTTCTTTGGTTTGGCTTGACCGGGGTCTTGGATTAGTGTTTTCGCTGGAACAGTTTCATCTTGCAACAGTAGACATTTGTCATCGCGAAAGATGCATCACGCCACTCCGGGCAGGCATGATGGACGATGAAGCGTTGGGCAATTTTTGCTTTGTATTGTTTTTTCGCACCATTCGTTTGCGCCCGAATCCGATTAATTAGCATTACTGTCACTTTCGATTTCTCGATTATTACTCAACCTCTGCGCAGCGTATCTTAAGCCGCTTTTCGTTTCATTCCAATCTCCTCGGTTCAGTTCGTCGTTGCTGCTCTGGTTGCCGTCGCCGCCGCCCAGAACCCTCAGGACGCTCAGGCCCAGGTGTTGGCCCAGGATTCGGTGGTCAACCCGGACGGTTCGTACAACTACCGCTACGAGACGAGCAACGGTCTCTCGGCCCAGGAGAGCGGTGTCGGTGGCCAGTCGGCCCAGGGTAGCTACTCGTACACCGGCGATGACGGTGCCCAGTACCAGGTGACGTACGTTGCCGACGAGAACGGATTCCAGCCGCAGGGTGCCCATCTGCCCGTCGATGCCCCGGCCCCGGAGCACGTCCTGAAGACGCTCGAGCAGATCCGCGCCAACCCGCCGCGTGACGACCCGAACTTCAACATGGACTTCCTGAACGCTGCCATCGCCCGACTGAGCGGCAAGAAGTAAAGTGTTGCTGTATGAGCCATAGCGTGCGGGAGCGAACAACTAAAGACCACCTGACAAATACTCCACAAGTCCGCATTGCGAAGTCTTCACCCCTTACGAGCGGTTGACGTTAGGAGGTCAATCGTCTCCGGGTGAAGGTGAGAGCAGGCCAACATCCGTCCACTGCCTTTTATAGACAATACCTTTTTTATACAATTTCTTTCACTACCAACCTGTTCTACCGAATGAACTATGTTTCTTCATTTCATCGCCCAACTATTTCAAGCAGTATCGTATGTAAATAGCCCGTTGCTAGTTTGTAAATAAAACAACCTACAAAAATTAAATCTACGCTTTTGGTACCATTATTACCACACACCGAAAGAAGTACTAAATGACCCGAAGACAACTGTTGTCCTCGTGCAATTAGGTTATAGTTCGATTTAATTGGACGCTCTATAGGCCACGCTTGCCAACTCCAAATGATCCTCTTCGAACGCATCGCAGACAGGCTGAGATGCATGTTACTGAGACGAAGATGCGTGCTCGTAAAACCCTCCGCTCCACTCAAGGCTTTGACGCTGACACGTGGTCGTAAAACGCTAGTCCCTCGCATCCGTCTCGAAGTTGATTCGATTAATGGCACCGTGAAATGGTAAACGATCGTTTAGCGGAGCCGTAGCACTTCGGGAGTTAAATACAGCCACCGGAGGAAGACTAGACACTAATTTTGGACAACTCGGCTCCATTTGGCTAAAGGTCAGCATACCGATGCCGAAATAGCGCTGGCGTGCGAGGGCTTCTCTGAGCGTGAGATGATTTTTTTTTGGCTTCTTTGGTTTGGCTTGACCGGGGTCTTGGATTAGTGTTTTCGCTGGAACAGTTTCATCTTGCAACAGTAGACCTTGCAGCAACCGACGAGGAGAAAGAGTACACTTGCGCACTTCCTATGTCAAATTTAAATTGGGCGATCTGTTTTTTTTTTTCGTTTTCTCCATCTCTCTTCCTTCTTTCATCGCATGAGTCGCGTGGCCTCACGTCACCAATCAAGGTCAAGGTTTCGGTGCATCTTTCACCGCCTGGCCGCCTGGTGACGCAACCCCGGCGAGACAAAGCAACCCCCCCGAGCCCGGCACGCACGGGAGGGAGCGTGCAAGATCAGCTCATCATCATCAGCTGGCTATGGGCGAGAGTGCGGATAGCTTGACGAACGATCCACAGATAACTTTCACTTTCGTTCACCCATCCTCCGCTGTCGTGGGGGACGATCGTGTTAAAGATCGTGTCTGCCGTTGTACGATAGGCGCGAGTGCTGGCTGGCAAGCAGATCGTGACCTGCGATGACATGTGCGCGATCGATATATGCATCTTTATTCGTTGAAATCAAGTCATCTTTCTCCAGCAATATGGGAGACGTATGGAGGACACAAAGTGCCGCACGAATGAAAAAAACGACGTCAACGTTCGAAACGGTTAACCTCAACCTTACTTGCTCGCACCTACGTAATGATGCCATTTCCACCCGCTGACAGTCACCACGATATTATACAATTTCCCTTTCCACTGCGAACGTCGGGAGATCTCCGTCTGCCAGTCTCCAAAGCTGTGCTGATATTTATTTGATCCTCTTCAACTTCAACTTTGAACTCAGTAAGCGGCGTTGGGCGCTTTGGAAGCGTGGAAATGGGGTTGCCGTCTCCAGATAACCGGGCAAATGCCGATCGGTTGCTAAGGGCGTCAAGACTGGAGGCAGATCTTATAGGTGCATCTGATCGTTTCTGCACGATCGGAGCGCTCCAAATTTGGATCCGACTGATCGGGTTGCCGCGGTCGTGATATGGATGTTTATTTTTAACACGATTGGGTGTGGGTTTACGACCGGAGCTATTTCGGGACGTAATGTTTTCGTGTCGATTTCAATAGTGGTTAGCTTTGAGCTGTTACTGAGATTGTGACGCACGACACGACATCTTCTTTTACGAAACTTGATACGCCGAGAGCGTTGAGGGAAAAAATCTTGTCGTTTTAATTAAATTAAAACACATATCTAACAAACTTGCCACACGCGGACCCGAACACCAACAATTTCATGCTTCGGGGTCATCCGAACCTCGCCTGGGTACGACCTCTGCGATAGTACCACATTACCGGACAGCCGGACCGGATGATGATTGATGGTTCGAAAGCGTGCGAGCGGCGTACGACCAGACTGACCACCACCCGTGGATGACATTGGCAATCGATGGCGATAAAAATGGGAAGATTATCGGTGAAACCGTGCAAGCCATCGAGTGGAATTTCCATAAGCGAACATTGCACAATCCCGTGCGTTTTTCGGTCGTGCGCCGTGTGCGTCTGGATAGCTAATCGCTACACACTATCGCCGCTCAAATGGTTGCTGTCGAAGAAAAATGATGATGTACTCTGTTGTCAATGTCAGCCAAGCGGGTTTGACGATCGAGAGTGCATCGAACCATTTATCTTTATCGATGTTTTACCGAGTTATGCAGATTTCATCATACTAATCGTTTCGATCGATTGGAACTATATCCGAATGGCATATAATATTTTGTAAATAACCTATTTTTCCGAAAAGAAATGGGAATTTTCCAACAAGTAAAAAAGACAATAACGCAGCAGATGGCCACATGCCTCCTAATCCATTCATGCGTATACTTAGGCGAAGTTTTCGGTTTTTAATATCAGTTAGGATAAAAATCGAAGAGCTTAGATTTTTCCCAAAAAATTGGAGCTGATGTTATCGAGCTAAAATTGTTTTTTTCCCTTGGCTCAACTAGTCCACGACTTATTTATGGTTTATATGCTGAATTGTCGTTTGAAACTCGTTTATTCTCGAAAGAGATAAAAAATTCTATAGTGTCTTTATTTGTGATTTATTTATTGTTATTGTGGCAAAAACAATTTTCCTGTCTCTAACACTATTTCAAACATGTCACATATGGAAGATTATATCATATACGAGTGTTAGCTGTGGGTTTGATAGATACTTCCCAGATATCGTCATTAAAGACCATGCTTCGAAATGTGCATAATGTCTGATAATTTATCTTAAAAGTATATGCACTCATTTCGTTAGTTAGTTTTAAAATCCCCAATACACGCATACAAATCAAAACCTAAAACGACTAAATGAATGTAAATAGATATTAAGAGTGCATTGTTTTAAAATAAAAATTAGAAATTATACACATTTTAGTTAAAAAATTGTAAGAAAAGTTTATGTGTACTCAAATATCATCATTTTGATCCAAAACATGCAATGATAAATTAACCAACTCAAAAAAATCAGATTAATAGTTTTACATATTTAAGTATGAGTTGGAGAAAAAAAACCTAAATAAGTCGATTCCAAACATGGTCTTATTCCACATCATTAAAGAGAATGCAAACATTACATAATGGAGATTTGTTGTACAAATCTTCGGTTATCAATACAGCAATAAATATATAACACAGTTATAAAGGCCAGTCAAGCAATAAACTCAATTATAAATATAATAAAACCTGAAGATCACCGGTTCAATCAATTACGTAGTAAAACACGAAGGATCGGATATTTTCAATAAATCCACGCACACATACACACCGTTTTGATAAATTCAAAATAAGGGAGCATAAAACCATAAAATCAGTCGAAACAACGCAACAAACCGTAATCAATCATACCGTGCGTTTCTGTACAACATCCACATGTGTGCAACGCATGTGAGTGAGATGGGTGCGCACGAAGTGTACGCGAGGCCCGAGCTTCTCGTGACACGCCCTGGGCGCTATTCTACTCGTACCCTCGTCTCTTAAGGAGTCCCCATTGACCCGACGGTCGTCGGCGTCGTCCTTCTGTCCAACACTCTTCCCCAGCACCGGACACCCACCGCACGCCGCCGAAGAGGTCAAGATGGTACTTCGTGCTGTGAAATATGTGCCAATAAATAGCCAACCACAGCGATGCTCCTCAACTGCATCGAGGAAAGGCGTGTGTGTGTGTGTGTGTGATGACCAGGGCATTTAGGTGATTTAGTCATAAAGCACATGAGAGCAGAGGCGTTTGACCACACCTGAAAACGTACCGCAGTAGAGGTAGCAGCAGCAGCAGCAGCAGAAACCCGAATCAGTTGAGCCGGCGTGAAATAAATCGCAATCGAAACGAACCGATCGCACCGGCGCACTGGCAGGGCTAATGATTGTTCGTCCACTCTCGGGCCATAATCACATCACCATCATCATCCCGGCACGATCTCACGTTGCATCCGCTGCCGTTATGACGAGGGGGAGGGGGAACGACGGCGACAGGAGAGGTACGTACGTAAATTGCACTGCTGCAAAATGCAAAAGCCTGCGAGGTCTTTCCGCCGCGGCATAAAGTATCGTGTAAAGCGTGCGCGCTGCGAAATCAACCCTCGCCGAAGGTGCACTCGCCTGGGATGCAAGATCCGTTGGCCCGAAAAATGGTCAACCCGTGGAGGATGGTGCATGATGCTCCCTCGGGAATGATTAATAATAAAATATCACTGCCGCCCTCGTATCGGATCGTGTCGATCCGTGACGAAATCGGAGCTCGGGCGAAATTATGTTGCGTCACGCACGAACGCGTGGCGCGAGCGTATGAAAAAAAACTCTACAATCGATCGTATTTTCAGATCAATGTTAAATTATTACATCGTAAACAAGGCAATCCGTGGACTTGTTGGCAAATAAACAACGAAAAAAGTAAGCAAGTGATATGATGTGCTCGCAGTAAAGCAAGCAAACAAGCACTTTTTATGTGTTAATTAAATGCTATACAATTCAGAAACATTTTTTAATGTAAGTTATGTTATTTTTGATGTTTAAGTAGTAAACAAGTGCAAATAGATTATACAACTTCATAGCAACATAATGTGTTCTGATTATAATGTAAATATACACGCAATACATAATAGAAAAAATGGAAGAATATTCTTAGATAGTTTCCAAATGGATGAAAAATTGGTTGTCCTCTTCATATCATAGAGTACCACCATATTTTTTCTGAATAAATGTAGTCACTGTGCTTCACTTGTATTACCTAGTATTAATCAATAAAAAAATGTTCTACAAAATTTATCTAAATTACAAAACAGAGTGGTACTATTTCAAGCTACTTTCAAACATTGTTAAAATAATGATTGTTCATGGTTATGCATTAACGTCTCCACATCCATATTTGCAAACAATCAACCCAAATGAGTAAAATGACTTGTTAATATAATTTTTTTAGATTTTGTAGAACGATCACGGATACTAAAAAGCGTAAAACTAAATGTAATCCTCTTAAAATGTAAAACATAATAAAATGTAAATATAATAATATAAAAAAATGGATAAGAAATCGAAAAAACCACATCGAAAAGAAAGCAAAAGTTGATGTATTTCGGAATGAATAGATACATTGTTGAGAATATACGATATTATCAAAAAAAATTATATGTGCAAAGAAACTTTAATATTACTTTTATTAAGAAATCTTCAGATGACTTGGAAGTTAAGACATAAATTTATGTCATTTCTTTTCGTGTTTATTCTCGTTATCTAGCAAAGATTGCATAGAAGTCTTTAGCAATTTTTAAGTTGGATAACCGTCAAATCCATGTCAATTAGATCACTAATAGAGTTGTATTCCTCCATCATTTGAGTTATTAGATCACTGGCGCTATGTGTTGTGGATCTATAATCTGGCCGAAATAATAGTCTAGGCTGTCTACCTGGAGCTAGAAAGTTTACTTTACTTAAAATAAACGGGGCGTCAATAATTCCAGAAATGGTGTTAAGTAGAAAAATACACTAAACCGTATAATAATTGTGATAAGTTGCTATAAATGTATACAATTTACTTGAATGACGCGTTTGCGTGATGCAACTTTGGTATTGGCCTTAAAAAACAAGCCTAGCAGCAGCAACTTCTACTGACGGGCAAAATTACGGAAATTCCGAACGAAACCGACATTCTTTAGCTGACCTGCCTCGACACCTTTGCTAATCCTTGGAGCAGCTGTGGTTTCCCGTACTGTCTCGTCTTTATGCATGGCTCACTCCCACCGGCACACAACCATAATCATCATGCAAATTGGCACCACCGGCTTTTTATATCGAAAAAGAAACTGAATCTGCAACCAAAAGTACCCTGATTTCTAGGAATTCAGCCGTGCTCAAGATTTCTCACACCCTTACGGTCGCACACTCGCGCAAAACAGAATGACAGATCGGCAGCACGAGATGTGACGGGCGGCGTGACAGAAGTGCGACATAAGCGAACGAAAACGGCCGGCCCGAGTCGATCAACACGCCAAGATTAGTAGCCGCCTTTTGACCTGGCCGGCTAATCCCGGAGCCGTCGCGATGGGGATGATGATCCATCCATCCAGGCGGAAAGCGGACAGCGCGTACGCGTATGCATGCAGAAATACGTGTGGCTCACATAATCTCCGTACCACCTCGCCGGCGGGCCAATGGGAACGGCCGGCCGGATTTGCATGCCCGCGGACAAACCGTTGCGCGATTAGCTTCGGTGCCGGCGGAGGTGTTGGCACTAAAATAAATGACCGTCTGTCGGTGCTGAAAAGGAAGGTTTTATTCTCGCCCTTCTTTCAGACAGATCTTGTCAATACCGGGCGCACGGGTGAATGAACAATTCCGCTTATGCAACACGTGTCGTGTGGGCTTCTATTGTGCCGCGTCGGCTTTGCCCACTTCAAGCATGCTTCCTATCGCTTTGGAGATGATTGAAAAGCGCCTCATGTTCATTTAGAACTGCTTTCCTTAGCTAATGGCGAAGAGTTCCTGAACGCATTGTATTAAAATCATATTCAGATCAACCTATCCATCATATAACACCAAATTTGTTGAATGAAATACAACCCGGAATATTTAGATATTAAGGAATTCCGTTTATTATTTTTAGGTTTTTTGTTATTAAACAAGGTTGGTTTTCCCCTGTATATGTACAATTTCAATGTATTCAATACAATTTATTTTGAATAAAATTTAAATTTCAAAATAACCGAAATAGATCAGAACACAAAAACATAACACACCCTGAATTAGTTATCTCAATTGTTCATGTTGTTAGACATCATCATCATAAAAGAGCTTTGAAATGTTATAACTATCAGTTTCGTTTTTGAAAACAAATGATATCAAAGAAAAGATTATTTGTTCTTCCGTTCTATCCGGATAGACTATATATCAGTCTTATGTGAAAAAGTATTATATTCATTGATTCTATTCGTTGGCTATTCGTTGGTTATTAGAAGCGCAGTAAATTTTCAACTTTTAAATATATATCTGTCCATATTTTACCGATTGTTGCAAATCGTTATCAATAATGTCAACAACCCGATCGCTGTCATGATCGCGACGGCTATCATGACAGCGGTTCGATGAAGCACACCCTCCACCAACCACAAATAGAGTACAAATATTGCGATGGCGCTTATGGCGCATATGACGAAGAGAAAGGCCATAAATAAGAGCGAAGGACGCGCCTTCGCTCTTCCCAAGCTAAAACCCGTGAAATAAGGTTGAATTTTGAGGCCGTATTTCACGGACCTACAGAAACCAACAATTTTCGGGTGTTATTCACAACACCGATCATTTGTAGGGCTAGATATTTTACCTTTAGTGGCGAATTCACCAATACATAAACTTAAAGCCATCATTCCCACATGATGGCTGAACATTACCATTTTCCCTTAACTCTGAATAACAACCCGTGACGGTATTCTTGTTATGTTTTGGTACGAGCTGTATATTTTCCGTCATTTTATTGTCATTCGATCCGTTTGTTCGACTTCATTTTACAGCGAACGCACTCCAAACGCAGTAAAACTACACTATTCTAATAAAATTTCTCGCCACTTAGAACACAAAACGAATGCGTCCACCATCTACCCGGCTGAGTGGCGACATACGTTCGACATGCTCTTCGAAAGCATCCAAATCGACCGGCCCTTCCTCGAGATCCATACCCTCACGGGCAAAAGTAGTCAGACCATCGCCACCCTCAGCCAGGAAGCTGGCAACTGCGACCCGGTACTCCCGGAACGGATTGATCGGCTCATAAACCTCGCCCGTGCACTGCTGGCAAAGCACCTCCAGTGACACGAGTCGCCGACCGGGTGGGTTAGTGATGCGATAAGTTACACGCAGTCCGGACACTTGCAGAAGATTCCAAGCTTGGACCGTACCATTTGTCACGAACGCACCACGTACGCTTTCCTCCAGCACGTTCATCAGATAATCTCCACGCAGAAGCATCGAGAAGAGTTGGTTCTCGAACGGTAGCACTTCAAACAGCTGCTTATAGGTGACCGTACCAGCCTGCAGATCGGCACGGATACCACCGCGGTTCTGCAGCGCGATGCCATTGTACAGCGGGAAGAACGCACGCACCATGGAGTCGGTAATCAGCGTTCCGAGCGTGCACTCACCCGTCACGCACTCCTCTCGGGACATGTTCACGTCCGCCACTGCGACGGTGCGATTTCCAAGCAGCTCCACCTCCTCGCGGAAAGGAAGCAGCGCCGTCAACGTGGCCGGATCTTCCGCGACGCTCGAGTCCAAAAACACCGGATTGCCTTCCCAGCTGTCTACCTCACCATCCTCATCGAAGTACAGCGTCAAATTGCCGACGAGCCGCGCATACGAACCAGCCTGCACCACCAGCACGCGCCGTCCGTCGGGCTGGAACTCCACCGTCGGGTACTCTCCCTCCACCTCGAGCGGAAAATCACCGTTGTCGCCGCTGAACAGCACCGTGTTGGATTGGGCTCCCACGACCAGATCCACGTGTGGGCCACACTCCCGAGCCAGCCGACGCTCGGTGTTGAAACCGTTGTACGACAGCACCACCACGATATCCACACCCTCTGCCGCGAGACGAGCGGACTCGGTGCGAACCGCCTCCACGGGATCGGTGAAGGTAAGATTTCCCGGACGCCCAATGGCGCTCACGTCCGTGCGGATGACACCCAGCAGACCGATGCGGCGTCCCGCGCGCTCCACCACGAGCGAGCGCTCGAAGTTGGTGAACGACGGCTCCCCGGAGTTGTCCACGTTGGTCAGCACGATCGGGGTCTCCAACACGTTAATGTTACGATATAATTTTCCCTTATGACCACCTTTTCTCCTACGTGCATTGGTACTAATTTTGCGTAACTGAAGCGAGAAGAAGACGACTCGCGACTTTGCAGGTTTTGCCGATAGCCGTTGGTGTTCAAAACGGTCATCTGCACCCTTTCCATCGGTGGCTCGCTACTGTTTGGATGTGCGGTGTCAAATTGTCCAGCGAATTGGACCCGTCCGCGAAGAGTCATCCATCTCGCAATTCCAACACCGTACAGTACCGGCAGCCGAGGCTTGGAGTTTTGCATACCACTGCTCGGACCGACCAGTGATGCCCGCGGTGATTTATGGCCCTCTTCAGTGTGGTGATCTTTTCGGATTGAGGTTTTCGGTTTCGATCTTCTCGGTCCGGTGGTATGATCCGCAGCTTGGCGCCGGTGCAAATGTCGCTGTACCGGATTGGTAAAGAGCATCGCCGCAAATTGAGGAGCTTCTGTACGGTGGCTAGTACCGGGTGGCAGCAGTGCGTTAGACGTGGAAACCAACACGACATATGTGGAAGTTTCTACAAAGCATTGACTTAAGCTGTAAAAAAAGGTATGTTCTGATATATTCATTTAAAAAAATATGTTTTGAGGAAATAGGAGAAAGCCTGCTTTTTCTCCTCCATGTTTA
>KZ070507.1:5111-17871 GCA_002091845.1 Anopheles cracens
GCTCTAATGGATTATTTTATTATGCTTTATTGCGCTAAATAAATTTCACGCGAGCGAACAAATTGAAATTTCCGATCGATCGAGGAAGAGCTCAGCCGAGCGGCTGCGTTGAAGACGAGCGTTGCTGCGTTTACCTTTAAATAGGGCGTCGGTTCTGCAAATGGTTGTCATACCATGCCGAATGTGGAGCGAGATGCTTTCAAAAAGATACGTTGAGCTCAATTTATATCATTCAGCATCATTTGAGTTCGTAGAACGCAACCATACTGGCTTGTAAAAAGACCACAATGAGCTGTTGATTTGTGGCCGCATGAATAATGCATCCAATTTCCATCGGTTCCATTGGTAAATTATTGACCTCACGTGATGATTGAAGTTTGTCCCACGCGACGGCTTGATTGATGACCCATTTCTGGTGTGAAATTAAGATGAAACGGAGATGAAATGAGACGGCACGGGGCGGATGACGATGCGATGGTATGCTGGGTTCGCTATTGAAAAGCGCTATTTACGGACTGAATTGAGCCGAATGTGTGATGTGCTCGTGCATTTATATTGAACGTGAATGCATTTTTTGTGTCACGATTAAATGACACATCAATGATTCAGAGAAATAGTATAATCTTAAATGGAACCGAGCATTTTGAAGAGAAGTGCCAGGTCGGAACCGCAACCGCTGGAATGCGATGCCCTTGCATACCAGCTAATCCAATAAGCGTAACATAAACCATCGGCACAGGAACCTCGGAGCAAAAACTTTCTTCGACTTTTCTCTGTATTGAAGATCCTCTTAAAAGTATGCTTATTAGTTCTAGACTATTAAACTCGTACAGCAGAACAATTTTTCTCAAAGTTTCCCGATGTCGCGACATATTCAATACTGACTGTTGACCCAAACGGATCCAATGTTGGTTTGCTGGATTTTGGAATATAACTTTACATTTGAAAAGTACTAGACATTAAAGGATTTATTAGGTCTTAGCCATGAGACGAACTAAATCACTATGCTCCACTATATCTCGGTCTCGATTCCGTTCTGTCCCATTAACTCTAATTTCGCTCACATTTCCCACTGGTGAACGACGCCCGGTGTGCAGGCATGCCTGCAAAATGCATTTATAATCGATGATTAGAGCTGCTCGAACGAGCCAATTGCAGGCAACCCGGTTGGCAGTGCAAACCCAACGGCACCGGGAAAACGGGGCCATAAGGAGTGTGAGTTTGAGAAAACGAAATTCCTGCCCTGAATTCATAATCCCGTGGTCGGTACGGATTTAGCGTGCAGATGTTTTTTGTTGCAGCAGCAACAGCACCACCTAGTCGCAAACGGGGCCAGATGAAGAGGAACCAAAACATGACAAGAAAAAGAGCATTTCTTTGAATCGAGAATTGATTCCTGGTTTCGATCAACCGTTTCGGTTTAATTCGAAAGGCAAGCCAATGGAAGCTGAAAGAAGACACATGTTGCGTGCTTCTTCGTCATCATTTAGCTTCCATTCCGGGCGGTGATCGATATAAAACGCTTTTACTGAACGATGTATTGCCCTTGGGTTGCTGTGCGTATCCTTTGCTTATACGGCCCACGCTGTCAAACAAACTGTCAACCCCGGGAGTGATGTGAAACGATGTTCTTATAGTCATAAAAAGGCAGCTAGAAGGCATCGGTCGCAGAATGGAAGCGATTCTCAGTGAGTTGGAAAAGAAGATAGGCAACCGGAGAAGAAGATGTGTGGAAAAATGAGCTTTGGAAAACCGGTGAAAGGGAAATCCTTCGAACAATCATCACCGTCGAGCTTGAAACGTGCCTTAAAGAGATTAATCTCATGCGATTATAGTTTTAAAAACATTTTATTGATGGCTTTTTCAATCAAATCCAATGGACTTCAACCCGAGCTCACATAATAAAGAAAATTTTACCGCAAAACAAAATAAAAACTACAAATCATTTCACTTCATCGCTGCCATTTCGTACGTCCTTTTTCAATCCTAAAATCTGTTCCTGCCGACATCTCCATTCATTTGCTCGACACTGATTGCTCCTTTAGATTTATTTGTCCTCCGCATGGCTCCTGTGTCCCAAGCAAAGCCCTTCCTAGCACACATAAAATCGTCACGTGCCGTAAAAGCAACGATTGAATCTATTTGTCGAATGGTCGACTCCGAAGGTTGTGTTCCTAGCGAACCCATTTATGAGACGAAATAAATTAGGGAACGATCTCCTTGGAGACTGGCATGAATCTCGGACATGAATGTTTTTTGTTGTTGTTGCTCAGAACAGAAGCTGGAAAAACATCAGTCTCTGATTGCTCCCAGCTGGAACGCCCGAAAGGGAAACGGAAGACGAGCGGTCTAGCAGAAAAAAGGCGTAGAATGAAATTAAATTAACCTTTTTTGGGCATACGCCCTCCGGGAGCTAGGCAAGTTTCCCATGCGGGTTTGTCCTGCTCCAAAAACAGCCCGCAGCACTTCACGGAAACTCTTTCATGTTAGCTTTTCGCCCATGGACATGTCTATAGTTTTTTTTTTAATGGTCGTGTATGTGTACATCCCTGTGCCGTGTACTACGAAATACATCCGGTGCGAGCGTGTGCGTGTTCGTAGCAACATAGGCGACTTTTCACTAGAAAGGACAATTTTGGGTACGGTGGTCAAAGTTGCTCTTACGTTTCGTTCGCCTTTTTAGCATTCTGAGCGCTGCGAGATTCAATTAGAAGGCAGTGGTCTTTCCAGTAGGTGGGTGGTTGGGATGCAAAACGAGCTCCCCGGAGCCAGATGGAGTTGGGATTTGAAAACAGGGCAGGAACACTTTCTCAAGAAGTTGTTCAGGAGATAGTCAACTGATTCTTTTGGCTGTGTGAAGAGACTTTCCCTTGGAGTTATAGGAATAATATTTCAAAATCAAAGAAATAGGCTTCAGTTTGTATAAATTGAGACATGGAAAACATTCACTTAATATAAGAGTGTGAAAATTTAATAGTACTACATCCATGAATAGTTCATCGTGTCTTGTTTCTTGTGTTAACAAGTTATTTGAGTACATTTGTCTTCATTCTGCATTACAAACAAATCTCCATATGATGCGAAACAGGCTATCATTGCTAGGCATTTAAACTTCCCTTCTTATTCGTTGCGATTTATCGTCGAGATAAAGCAATCAAAATCAAAAACCTAAAAAACATGACAAGAAAAAGAGCATTTCTTTGAATCGAGAATTGATTCCTGGTTTCGATCAACCGTTTCGGTTTAATTCGAAAGGCAAGCCAATGGAAGCTGAAAGAAGACACATGTTGCGTGCTTCTTCGTCATCATTTAGCTTCCATTCCGGGCGGTTTTAAAAAATTACTGTTTACCCAAAGTTTACCAAGTCGCTTCAAAGGAGCAGGAAACGAGACTCGTGTTTTGTGTAGACACATGTACGGAGAGTTGGTGCGAAGGGAGCAAGGTGAGCAGGAAATTAATTTGTTAATGCAACACATCCAATACATACGCATGGAGGTTTGCCTTGTGCTCAGCAGGTTGATGATGAAGGTCGAATCGAAAAGTTTAGACATCCTTCTTCTCCCAATTCTTGTTATATTGCAGCAGGGGATTAGTTTCACGTCTTACTTTGTGTTTTGAACGTTATTACGAGAGGAGAATGGATGAGTTGGATTAGATCGTCGACATGACAGGTTGAGAGCAGGGTCTTGCATAATCGATGAACGTGGGAGGGTGAAAACAGTCGGAACATGTCGGCAAAAGAACAAGATTGGAAGCGGATAATGCAGATTACTTTAAGGCGGATAAGATTAATGAGCGCTTTGGAATGAATTTTTATGCTTGATCTGACTACTCTGACACAATCTCTATAGGCATTTGAACATTGTATTTAACAAACGAACAAGTTTAACATCCTTTATCAAATATTCAACCAAATACCAACACAAGCAAGCTCCTCAACTCACTTTTGACGTGAACGTATGAGCAGCAACTTTCTTCCATAAAATTGTTCGCTTGCGAAAGTTGATAATGAAGATACTTTCTTCGTGTCTCCCTCAGACGCTCTTGGCGCGAATTGCCATTATAACGAAATTATGTCGTTAAGTACGCGCTCGTAACTTTCTCACACTTCATTTATTGAGATTCTTTTGCGAAGTTGATAACGATCCGTGCGGTTGCTCCGAAGTCTCCTAGGGCTGAAATTTAGCATATTGAAGCAGCTTCCGCAACAGAGCCAGCGCCAGGCTTTTCAGACAGTCCCCACACGTGTGGCTCACTCGCGTGCATGTTGCTCGATCTGTCACGAATCATGTTCGCCGGCGGCATCCACTTCTGCCTGACATGAATCATCGTCTCGTTTCATTGTGCAGGAAGTGTCTTCGTCGTCTGTGCCTGTTCCCAGCGCGTTCCTTACTAACGAGCATTGTTTTAAAGCTCATAAATCAAATCGTTTAACAAAAGAGCCACAAGACGCTGTGCGTTGTGCGAGGATGCTGTAATCGCAAGCATTCGCTGCATAATGTGCGTACTTCCGGACTTGCAATGAGTGCCTAAGGTGCAGCTTAGGCAGCAATGGATGATGGACCATGCTGATCGATGTTGGGAACGTCTTCTTTGTAGCTACAATGTGATTTTTGAAGGCATTGTTCGGAGATAAGTATGATTATAGTACGAAGTAGTGTATGGACGACTCAACACGACCTCTCAATGCCACAGAGATCATCTTCATGACGCACAGCGCCTGTTAATGCAACCCAGACAATAGCGAGAAGATAACAAAATGGAGTTCTTCCACGCTATAAACCCTTCCTCTCGCTGAGCTCACGGCAATACATTCGCAGGTTTTATTGTGCAAGCTTCACACTCGTTCGAGCCCATCCCTTTCGTGTTCACCGCCCTTGAACGCATCATGAGAGTGCTCATCGAATGCTAGAACAAAGACTTCTTGTGTGCCTTTGCTCACTTCTACTCGAAACACGGTCGTCGTACAAACATTCTTCCCCACACAAACACGACAGAAGCACATCCAGGAGCCAGGTTCTATGGACATATGGGTATGGGTGTGTTCGTGCGGCGAAAAGGACCTCCCAGGTCGCCGACCTTGAAGCTTAATACCTTCATAATGATGCGATATTATTCATTGGTACTTGACGAGTTCCCATTACGTAAGGGTCGAACTCGAAGTTGAAATCTCACCAAAGCGTGGAACAGGAAAAGCGCTCACCTTTCCGATCGTGTATGCGCCTCCGGTTTCGATGAGCGAAGTGAAGAGCCTGGCAAGTGCTATAAGCCTTGGTTATAAATTTCACTTATGGTTGACATAAATAACAGACACACACGAAAAGGATTCGTCCTGACAGCAACACAGCAACAGAAAGAAAAGTATAAGAACAGCAAACGGTGAGCGACGGAAAGAACAACGCGGTCATTCAGTCGAACGTGATCGTATTTTGCACACTTGACAAACTTCAAAATAACATGACACGTTGAAAAAAAAACGAAACATCCATTCGATTTAATGCTCCTTTTTCGCATAAAATTAAGCAGCGATTTCTGTTCGAGCGGGAATAAAAATGCAATCATGTCACGTAAATTGAATTGTGCACATGAAACTGGCTTCAGATGATAAAGTAGGTGTAGCGAGTAATGCTTCTTAGAAACATCTTTTTCAATAGCGGCTTGGGTTACAAGAACCTTAGGGGCACTGTTTGGGGGCAAGAAACCGAAGGAGTGCTTTAATGGCTGTTTGAGAAATTTTACGCCACGTTCGTCCGCTTTACAACCAAAAGAAACGATTGAAGCAGGATGCTCGAGGTAACATACAATATCATTCATAATATTTTGAGTGAAACACAGCGAAACAACAAAAAGAGCAACGTACAAAGCTTTCCTCTAATGGTGAAATGATGGTTCTTTTTTAGACTTTCAGCACGAGAACTCGTCTTGAACATGATGACGACACCACCGGGATGCTTCGCTTACACTGATTAGAACCACTCCTGGAGTCGACGAACCTGTTCGAACGAAAAGTAGGCCAAAAGCGTCTCGGATGGAGTATTTCACGCAACAAACTTCGTGAAAAAAAAACTCCAGGCCGTGTGCCTCACTCGAATCGTTCCGCTTTAAGCTCTCTGGCAGCTCGGCGCTCTGTGACCATGACATATCCTCTTTTGTGTCTGTTCGTGCTACCGTTCGGTGCCATTTGCTTCTTCTACTGTTTGTCTGCTTGTTGTCTCCAGAAGTCGTTCCATTTTAATGTTCTACCACAGTCGCTGCGTCGTGATGGGTTGGATTTTTATGTTTTGCATTCGCGTTCGGGTGACTCCCGTGGCTTCATTCACACTATTCGTACAGAGTTCTCTCTAGGCGCAAACAACAAGGAATATGTCATCGTTTTCGCTGCTCGCAGCTGTCCACCGGAGGCAACCCTTCTGGGACAGTTGCGTCTCATATTGATCCTTGTGCGGACGTCCATCGTAAATGCAGATGTAAAAATTTCAATAAAGTCGTCCACCCAACGGTGAAATGTAATGCGAACCCAGAGGAGTGATGTGTGCGTGATGGAGCCACTGTGCCTGCAGGCGTACGTGAGCGTTATTTGAGATAGCGAAACACAAGCGACATGAATACGAAACATAGCTAACAGACAAACCGTGCCGTACCGCGCTTCTTTCTCACGTCAGCTTCGGAACACAAGAGATGATTTGAAGACAACGTGACGTTTTCGGCAGTGGATGAAGATTATGGCGTGATTTTCTCTCACCATCGTTTGCGAAGATTCTTATAACGCCAGTTGAATGCATTCCATCGATTGACAGTCGTTTCGGTCACTACTTGCTTTACTTTGCGTTGTGTTATTTTGCTGATGATGCTTGAAGTTTTACGGAGAAAGGAAATTTTGGTATTGAGAATTTTCTTTTGTGAGGTTGACTGATAAAGAGAAATGTCAGGCCACTCAAGAGTAGAAGCTTCCTGTCATCTTTCAATCATAAAAACAATATAGATTTCAGTAAGGTTTTTTCCAGATATTAAGTGAATGTTTTCCATGTCTCAATTTATACAAACTGAAGCCTATTTCTTTGATTTTGAAATATTATTCCTATAACTCCAAGGGAAAGTCTCTTCACACAGCCAAAAGAATCAGTTGACTATCTCCTGAACAACTTCTTGAGAAAGTGTTCCTGCCCTGTTTTCAAATCCCAACTCCATCTGGCTCCGGGGAGCTCGTTTTGCATCCCAACCACCCACCTACTGGAAAGACCACTGCCTTCTAATTGAATCTCGCAGCGCTCAGAATGCTAAAAAGGCGAACGAAACGTAAGAGCAACTTTGACCACCGTACCCAAAATTGTCCTTTCTAGTGAAAAGTCGCCTATGTTGCTACGAACACGCACACGCTCGCACCGGATGTATTTCGTAGTACACGGCACAGGGATGTACACATACACGACCATTAAAAAAAAAACTATAGACATGTCCATGGGCGAAAAGCTAACATGAAAGAGTTTCCGTGAAGTGCTGCGGGCTGTTTTTGGAGCAGGACAAACCCGCATGGGAAACTTGCCTAGCTCCCGGAGGGCGTATGCCCAAAAAAGGTTAATTTAATTTCATTCTACGCCTTTTTTCTGCTAGACCGCTCGTCTTCCGTTTCCCTTTCGGGCGTTCCAGCTGGGAGCAATCAGAGACTGATGTTTTTCCAGCTTCTGTTCTGAGCAACAACAACAAAAAACATTCATGTCCGAGATTCATGCCAGTCTCCAAGGAGATCGTTCCCTAATTTATTTCGTCTCATAAATGGGTTCGCTAGGAACACAACCTTCGGAGTCGACCATTCGACAAATAGATTCAATCGTTGCTTTTACGGCACGTGACGATTTTATGTGTGCTAGGAAGGGCTTTGCTTGGGACACAGGAGCCATGCGGAGGACAAATAAATCTAAAGGAGCAATCAGTGTCGAGCAAATGAATGGAGATGTCGGCAGGAACATCATGGTCACAGAGCGCCGAGCTGCCAGAGAGCTTAAAGCGGAACGATTCGAGTGAGGCACACGGCCTGGAGTTTTTTTTTCATTTGAGATAGCGAAACACAAGCGACATGAATACGAAACATAGCTAACAGACAAACCGTGCCGTACCGCGCTTCTTTCTCACGTCAGCTTCGGAACACAAGAGATGATTTGAAGACAACGTGACGTTTTCGGCAGTGGATGAAGATTATGGCGTGATTTTCTCTCACCATCGTTTGCGAAGATTCTTATAACGCCAGTTGAATGCATTCCATCGATTGACAGTCGTTTCGGTCACTACTTGCTTTACTTTGCGTTGTGTTATTTTGCTGATGATGCTTGAAGTTTTACGGAGAAAGGAAATTTTGGTATTGAGAATTTTCTTTTGTGAGGTTGACTGATAAAGAGAAATGTCAGGCCACTCAAGAGTAGAAGCTTCCTGTCATCTTTCAATCATAAAAACAATATAGATTTCAGTAAGGTTTTTTCCAGATATTAAGTGAATGTTTTCCATGTCTCAATTTATACAAACTGAAGCCTATTTCTTTGATTTTGAAATATTATTCCTATAACTCCAAGGGAAAGTCTCTTCACACAGCCAAAAGAATCAGTTGACTATCTCCTGAACAACTTCTTGAGAAAGTGTTCCTGCCCTGTTTTCAAATCCCAACTCCATCTGGCTCCGGGGAGCTCGTTTTGCATCCCAACCACCCACCTACTGGAAAGACCACTGCCTTCTAATTGAATCTCGCAGCGCTCAGAATGCTAAAAAGGCGAACGAAACGTAAGAGCAACTTTGACCACCGTACCCAAAATTGTCCTTTCTAGTGAAAAGTCGCCTATGTTGCTACGAACACGCACACGCTCGCACCGGATGTATTTCGTAGTACACGGCACAGGGATGTACACATACACGACCATTAAAAAAAAAACTATAGACATGTCCATGGGCGAAAAGCTAACATGAAAGAGTTTCCGTGAAGTGCTGCGGGCTGTTTTTGGAGCAGGACAAACCCGCATGGGAAACTTGCCTAGCTCCCGGAGGGCGTATGCCCAAAAAAGGTTAATTTAATTTCATTCTACGCCGCGGCGATCCTTTTTTTAATGTTTCCATTCACTTCTACGCGCTCCTTCCGTTGCACCTTTTATTTGTCTATCCGTCTTCATAAGGGCAAACGTGCGACACAAGTCGAGTGACCCACACGTCCTCAATCTGCTCTGCTCCTGCCAAGTCCAAGTCACGTATTCTAAATTGTGAACAAATATCTTCAACTTTATTACATTCTCGATAACGAAGAAAGTATCTTCATTATCAACTTTCGCAAGCGAACAATTTTATGGAAGAAAGTTTCTGCTCATACGTTCACATCAAAAGTGAGTTGAGGAGCTTGCTGGTGTTGGTATTTGGTTGAATATTTGATAAAGGATGTTAAACTTGTTCGTTCGTTTAATGCAATGTTCAAATGCCTATAGAGAATGTGTCAGAATAGTCAGATCAAGCATAAAAATTCATTCCAAAGCGCTCATTAATCTTATCCGCCTTAAAGTAATCTGCATTATCCGCTTCCAATCTTGTTCTTTTACCGACATGTTCCGACTCTTTTCACCCTCCCACGTTCATCGATTATGCAAGACCCTGCTCTCAACCTGTCATGTCGATGATCTAATCCAACTCATCCATTCTCCTCTCGTAATAACGTTCAAAACACAAAGTAAGACGTGAAACTAATCCCCTGCTGCAATATAACAAGAATTGGGAGAAGAAGGATGTCTAAACTTTTCGATTCGACCTTCATCATCAACCTGCTGAGCACAAGGCCAACCCCCGTGCGTATGTATTGGATGTGTTGCATTAACAAATTAATTTCCTGCTCACCTTGCTCCCTTCGCACCAACTCTCCGTACTCCGTGTCTACACAAAACACGAGTCTCGTTTCCTGCTCCTTTGAAGCGACCTGGTAAACTTTGGGTAAACAGTAATTTTTTAAACACTCCACAACTTTCACCCGAACTCTTTTTTCGTACGTTCCCCGCTTCCTTGCTTCATGTTGACAAACACCGGCCTCTTCTACTCGTTCTTTCGGTGTCTGTCCTTTACACTTTGTTTCACGAAGTTTGTTGCGTGAAATACTCCATCCGAGACGCTTTTGGCCTACGTTTCGTTCGAACAGGTTCGTCGACACCAGGAGTGGTTCTAATCAGTGTAAGCGAAGCATCCCGGTGGTGTCGTCATCATGTTCAAGACGAGTTCTCGTGCTGAAAGTCTAAAAAAGAACCATCATTTCACCATTAGAGGAAAGCTTTGTACGTTGCTCTTTTTGTTGTTTCGCTGTGTTTCACTCAAAATATTATGAATGATATTGTATGTTACCTCGAGCATCCTGCTTCAATCGTTTCTTTTGGTTGTAAAGCGGACGAACGTGGCGTAAAATTTCTCAAACAGCCATTAAAGCACTCCTTCGGTTTCTTGCCCCGAAACAGTGCCCCTAGGGCTCTTGTAACCCAAGCCGGTATTGAAAAAGATGTTTCTAAGAAGCATTACTCGCTACACCTACTTTATCGTCTGAAGCCAGTTTCATGTGCACAATTCCATTTACGTGACATGATTGTATTTTTATTCCCGCTCGAACCGAAATCGCTGCTTAATTTTATGCGAACAACGGGCATTAAATCGAATTGATGTAGAGTGTTTTTATTTCAACGTGTCATGTTATTTTGAAGTTTGTCAAGTGTGCAAAATACGATCACGTTCGACTGAATGACCGCGTTGTTCTTTTCCGACGTTGTTGTTCAAAATTGGATTTGAATCTTTGCCCAACGGCAGCTGATATCAACTTCAGCAGCTTCTTCAACGCGGCGATCCTTTTTTTAATGTTTCCATTCACTTCTACGCGCTAATAAAAATTCATTCCAAAGCGCTCATTAATCTTATCCGCCTTAAAGTAATCTGCATTATCCGCTTCCAATCTTGTTCTTTTACCGACATGTTCCGACTCTTTTCACCCTCCCACGTTCATCGATTATGCAAGACCCTGCTCTCAACCTGTCATGTCGATGATCTAATCCAACTCATCCATTCTCCTCTCGTAATAACGTTCAAAACACAAAGTAAGACGTGAAACTAATCCCCTGCTGCAATATAACAAGAATTGGGAGAAGAAGGATGTCTAAACTTTTCGATTCGACCTTCATCATCAACCTGCTGAGCACAAGGCAAACCTCCATGCGTATGTATTGGATGTGTTGCATTAACAAATTAATTTCCTGCTCACCTTGCTCCCTTCGCACCAACTCTCCGTACTCCGTGTCTACACAAAACACGAGTCTCGTTTCCTGCTCCTTTGAAGCGACTTGGTAAACTTTGGGTAAACAGTAATTTTTTAAACACTCCACAACTTCCACCAGAACTCTTTTTTCGTACGCTCCCCGCTTCCTTGCTTCATGTTGACAAACACCGGCCTCTTCTACTCGTTCTTTCGGTGTCTGTCCTTTACACTTTGTTTCACGAAGTTTGTTGCGTGAAATACTCCATCCGAGACGCTTTTGGCCTACTTTTCGTTCGAACAGGTTCGTCGACTCCAGGAGTGGTTCTAATCAGTGTAAGCGAAGCATCCCGGTGGTGTCGTCATCATGTTCAAGACGAGTTCTCGTGCTGAAAGTCTAAAAAAGAACCATCATTTCACCATTAGAGGAAAGCTTTGTACGTTGCTCTTTTTGTTGTTTCGCTGTGTTTCACTCAAAATATTATGAATGATATTGTATGTTACCTCGAGCATCCTGCTTCAATCGTTTCTTTTGGTTGTAAAGCGGACGAATTTGTTAAACGATTTGATTTATGAGCTTTAAAACAATGCTCGTTAGTAAGGAACGCGCTGGGAACAGGCACAGACGACGAAGACACTTCCTGCACAATGAAACGAGACGATGATTCATGCCAGGCAGAAGTGGATGCCGCCGGCGAACATGATTCGTGACAGATCGAGCAACATGCACGCGAGTGAGCCACACGTGTGGGGACTGTCTGAAAAGCCTGGCGCTGGCTCTGTTGCGGAAGCTGCGTGGGGAAGAATGTTTGTACGACGACCGTGTTTCGAGTAGAAGTGAGCAAAGGCACACAAGAAGTCTTTGTTCTAGCATTCGATGAGCACTCTCATGATGCGTTCAAGGGCGGTGAACACGAAAGGGATGGGCTCGAACGAGTGTGAAGCTTGCACAATAAAACCTGCGAATGTATTGCCGTGAGCTCAGCGAGAGGAAGGGTTTATAGCGTGGAAGAACTCCATTTTGTTATCTTCTCGCTATTGTCCGGGTTGCATTAACAGGCGCTGTGCGTCGTGAAGATGATCTTTGTGGCATTGAAAGGTTGTGTTGAGTCGTCCATACACTACTTCGTACTATAATCATACTTATCTCCGAACAATGCTTCAAAAATCACATTGTAGCTACAAAGAAGACGTTCCCAACATCGATCAGCATGGTCCATACAGGAGCTTTCAGAATAACAATAAGTGCAATGAATATTCCGGCGAAACAGATGAAACAAGACAATCATCACCGCTAACGATGATGCCTCCCACGGAGGATATTTGTCAGATACTATCAGCCGTCTGCAGCCTGCTTGTGCTGCAGGCGCTCAAAGCAGCATGCAAAACAGAAGAACACCAAAAAAAAGCAACCCCACCCAATCCACTTCAACGCGCAGCACGCTGGAAGTGTGCTGTTAAAAGTTTTCCTTCGCCACCGCCGCTTCACACGCGATCCCAGCGTGCGCCAGC
>KZ070509.1:11368-68402 GCA_002091845.1 Anopheles cracens
AACCGGTCGAAAACGAAGAACAGAAAAACCCAACGTTCTTGTGACGTGACGGGCCGTGTCACGGCTTACGTACACGATAAAACAGGTACCGGTCGCCTAATGGGCGACACGATTTGTGGCGTCAGCCCGCGCCCGTCAGCGTCGCAATCCGGCACGAGGGACCAAATGACGCGTTCGCTTTTACGTAAGGAGGGTTTCCGTTCGTACCGGGGCGTACCAACCAGGAGAATGTTCTGCCAGGGAGCATGGCCAGAGATGACGTTTCAATTTCTTGGGGTGGTTTTCTAGTTTTGCTGAGTGTGGAGGTTTTGATTGTTTTTTGACAAGCTGAATATGTCTTAGCCCTTCCAGATTTGGAATGAAATGTGTTTTAAAAATATATAAATAAATTTCATGTATTGGTTATAATTTATTATTAATCGTATAATTCAATAATATGACTATTTCAGGGATTTATTGCAATACATTAATATAAAAGGTTGCTTAAGTTATACAACCATTAAAATTCTCATAAAATAGAGCCTCTTCTGGTGAAGTCTCAGTGGTTTTTGTAGCAGCAGTATGCAAAGTTAAAATAACTCATCAGCTCCAATCCGGTCCCAGGGTGGCATGTGTCCACACTCGTGCCGCCCGTGCGTTGGAAGGTGAAAATTAAATTAACTGACAAATTCTAACTTCACCCTGGGACAAACCCGGAAGCACCACCCTGGTAGCTGGCAAAGCCGCGGCTGCTGCGCTGTCCGACGCAAATGTTTGCGGAAAGTTTCACCCCGTCCGAAGTTTCGGCAACCTTGCGCCAACATGTCACCCGGGCCGGGTGGATCGCTGCTTCCGTCCGTTTGCAGCTTATTTAATAATAAATGCAATGGCGGTGGCCGCGTTCGGAAAGACATGAATTTTTAGCGTCACATCCGTACTGGAGATGGGAATAGCAACTCCTTTCAGGGAGTTGACTCACTCTTACTCACACTCACCACGTTTCACTCACTCACGTTTAGCGACTCTTTTGGGAGTCGATTATAGCGTCTCACTTGTTTAGCGACTGTTTTTGGATTCAGATCCCTATGGCCAGTTGTTACTCACTCTCGAGTGAGTTCGATTATAACGGCTCACACGTTTAGTGACTCCCACTCACTCTTTTGGGAATCAGATCTCTATGGCCAGTTGTTACTCACTCTCTACTGAGTTTGACTATAACGGCTCACTGGTTTAGCGACTCTTTTGGGATAACGACTCACTCGTTTAGTTTCCCACTCACTCTTTTGGGATTCAGATCTCTACTCACTCCCTATCCTACTCGTTTTTCGACTCCCACTCACTCTTTTGAGATTCGGAGCTCTACGGCCAGCTGCTACTCACTCGCGAGTGGGTTTGATTCTAACGACTCCCTTAAGAGTCAATAAAATTCTTTATTACGAGTTAGCCCACTCTTTTCATTACAAAGCTCTAACTCACTCACTCACTCTGACTCAGTACGCACATCTCTAACCCGTACCCTTTCCAGTTTACCGGGTTATGCGGAGAAAAGTCAGCGCTGGTGCCAACCTTGACGAACAGACACGGAGTCAAATTCGTCTCACTGGTTCGGGACCAGAGTCCTGGCACGTTTCAAGTGGTCGAGCGATATGACGGCGAAGCCGAAAATCCTATTACTGCGGACGCTCGTGTGAACATGTTTTTTTTTCTCGGGAAGAATTTAATGCTTTTCCTCCGTTCCCGCGCGGGCACCAGCTTCCAGAGTTTGGGTGTAAATTATTCTGGCTTCTGGTTTGCCTTCGTCGGTGCGTGGTGTGAGTGCAGCATTCCTTAGCGCGTGCCCGGCAGCACCGGTGACTGGTGAAATTTCGTGAGCACTCGGCGGCAAATGACAGCTGCCGTGGGAAGCGCTGGGTGCAAATTCAATCATACTTCGCTGTCGCACTGTCACTGCGCGGAACCGAAGCGGCAGTTCGAGCCCGGAATGGTTTTAATGAAATTTATCAACATTCCCGGGCGTTGCGAGGGTGCGCGGACGAGTGAGCTTTAATGAGCGCTTAAGAATGCTGCCGATGTTAATAACCGGATGGTTTTTGGGGAGGGGTGCGCGAACGAACAATTAGGCGTTCCCGAGCCCGTGCGTCAAAGCTGACATTTGGAACGTCACAATGTGACGGTTGTGACGGTCGACATGGAGTGGAAGTGCTTGGTAATTACGTTTTATTTTATTTCACATTAAAAAATGCAGACCTCCGAGCAGGGAAAGACTTTCACGGTTCGTACCACTTAATTACGATTGCACTCGATTTTGAATAAACCGCTCTGCACTTTAAAAAAACATGTTGAGTTTATTTTAGTTTGTTTTTACATGTATGATTTTACAACGAATTATGTACTTTGAACGTATTGAATACGTTAAAAAGAACTAAGGGTCTTTTCAGTTAAAAAAAAACTGGAAAATGCTGGTAACAGTTTTTTTTAAATTTTGTCAAATTCTCGGAGTTAGTTGTGACCGTCGAATATTTTCAGTTCTCTTTAATACAACCCCATGCAAATCATACACTTTCGGATATTCCAATTTTGCTTGGAAAACAGGGGTTTTCTTCTAGAACAGCGTTCTCCAAAATTGTTGGGTTGAAATTTTAAGCCAAAATTGTTGAAACAACATTCCATTTTGGGCCGTGTCACGGCTTACGTACACGATAAAACAGGTACCGGTCGCCTAATGGGCGACACGATTTGTGGCGTCAGCCCGCGCCCGTCAGCGTCGCAATCCGGCACGAGGGACCAAATGACGCGTTCGCTTTTACGTAAGGAGGGTTTCCGTTCGTACCGGGGCGTACCAACCAGGAGAATGTTCTGCCAGGGAGCATGGCCAGAGATGACGTTTCAATTTCTTGGGGTGGTTTTCTAGTTTTGCTGAGTGTGGAGGTTTTGATTGTTTTTTGACAAGCTGAATATGTCTTAGCCCTTCCAGATTTGGAATGAAATGTGTTTTAAAAATATATAAATAAATTTCATGTATTGGTTATAATTTATTATTAATCGTATAATTCAATAATATGACTATTTCAGGGATTTATTGCAATACATTAATATAAAAGGTTGCTTAAGTTATACAACCATTAAAATTCTCATAAAATAGAGCCTCTTCTGGTGAAGTCTCAGTGGTTTTTGTAGCAGCAGTATGCAAAGTTAAAATAACTCATCAGCTCCAATCCGGTCCCAGGGTGGCATGTGTCCACACTCGTGCCGCCCGTGCGTTGGAAGGTGAAAATTAAATTAACTGACAAATTCTAGCTTCACCCTGGGACAAACCCGGAAGCACCACTCTGGTAGCTGGCAACGGACGCGGCTGCTGCGCTGTCCGTCGCAAATGTTTGCGGAAAGTTTCACCCCGTCCGAAGTTTCGGCAACCTTGCGCCAACATGTCACCCGGGCCGGGTGGATCGCTGCTTCCGTCCGTTTGCAGCTTATTTAATAATAAATGCAATGGCGGTGGCCACGTTCGGAAAGACATGAATTTTTAGCGTCGTATCCGTACTGGAGATGGGAATAGCAACTCCTTTCAGGGAGTTGACTCACTCTTACTCACACTCACCACGTTTCACTCACTCACGTTTAGCGACTCTTTTGGGAGTCGATTATAGCGTTTCACTCGTTTAGCGACTGTTTTGGGATTCAGATCCCTATGGCCAGTTGTTACTCACTCTCGAGTGAGGGCGATTATAACGGCTCACACGTTTAGTGACTCCCATTCACTCTTTTGGGATTCAGATCTCTATGGCCAGTTGTTACTCACTCTCTACTGAGTTTGATTATAACGGCTCACTCGTTTAGCGACTCTTTTGGGATAACGACTCACTCGTTTAGTTTCCCACTCACTGTTTTGGGATTCAGATCTCTATGGCCAGTTGTTACTCACTCTCTACTGAGTTTGATTATAACGGCTCACTCGTTTAGCGATTCTTTTGGGATAACGACTTACTCTTTTAGTGTCCCACTCACTCTTTTGGGATTCAGATCTCTACGGCCAGTTGTTACTCACTCGTGAGTGAGTTTTATTATAACGACTCACTCCCTATCCTACTCGTTATCCAACTCCCACTCACTCTTTTGAGATTCGGAGCTCTACGGCCAGTTGCTACTCACTCGCGAGTGAGTTTGATTCTAACGCCTCCCTTAAGAGTCAATAAAATTCTTTATTAGGAGTTAACCCACTCTTTGCATTACAAAGCTCTAACTCACTCACTCACTCGGACTCAGTACGCACATCTCTAACCCGTACCCTTTCCAGTTTACCGGGTTGTGTGGAGAAAAGTCAGCGCTGGTGCCAACCTTGACGAACAGACACGGAGTCAAATTCGCCTCACTGGTTCGGGACCAGAGTCCTGGCACGTCTCAAGTGGTCGAGCGATATGACGGCGAAGCCGAAAATCCTATTACTGCGGACGCTCGTGTGAACACGTTTTTTTTCTCGGGAAGAATTTAATGCTTTTCCTCCGTTCCCGCGCGGGCACCAGCTTCCAGAGTTTGGGTGTAAATTATTCTGGCTTCTGGTTTGCCTTCGTCGGTGCGCGGTGTGAGTGCAGCATTCCTTAGCGCGTGCCCGGCAGCACCGGTGACTGGTGAAATTTCGTGAGCACTCGGCGGCAAATGACAGCTGCCGTGGGAAGCGCTGGGTGCAAATTCAATCATACTTCGCTGTCGCACTGTCACTGCGCGGAACCGAAGCGGCAGTTCGAGCCCGGAATGGTTTTAATGAAATTTATCAACATTCCCGGGCGTTGCGAGGGCGCGCGGACGAGTGAGCTTTAATGAGCGCTTAAGAATGCTGCCGATGTTAATAACCGGATGGTTTTTGGGGAGGGGTGCGCGAACGAACAATTAGGCGTTCCCGAGCCCGTGCGTCAAAGCTGACATTTGGAACGTCACAATGTGACGGTTGTGACGGTCGACATGGAGTGGAAGTGCTTGGTAATTACGTTTTATTTTATTTCACATTAAAAAATGCAGACCTCCGAGCAGGGAAAGACTTTCACGGTTCGTACCACTTAATTACGATTGCACTCGATTTTGAATAAACCGCTCTGCACTTTAAAAAAACATGTTGAGTTTATTTTAGTTTGTTTTTACATGTTAGTTAGTTTTACATGTTAGTTAGAGTTAGTTGTGACCGTCGAATATTTTCAGTTCTCTTTAATACAACCCCATGCAAATCATACACTTTCGGATATTCCAATTTTGCTTGGAAAACAGGGGTTTTCTTCTAGAACAGCGTTCTCCAAAATTGTTGGGTTGAAATTTTAAGCCAAAATTGTTGAAACAACATTCCATTTTTCCAATTTAGGTCTTCTGTCAATCAACCCCGGCCTGTTTGTTAAATAATCGGTCATTTTGACGGTTTATGAAACATCTAACAAATTCTGTGGAGTGTGCAATGAAAGTAAAATGGAGTCAGATAAAGCTTTTGCTTACATCTTCTACATCTTCTTCTCTATATTTGTATATCTTCTACATATTTGTAGTCATTATTTGATATTTCTGGCAACCAAAGTAAACAAACCAGGAATGTGGACTAAACATATTACTAGGAAACAAAAAACTATGCAAAAAAAAGTAATTTTTTATAATAGAATCATTGCATTTTGTGTCAATTGACCCCAAGAAGGTTTTTTAGGTTATTGATTTAGCATTCGATACTTTTTGGATACTTTTTGACAAGTTTTGCTCTTTTCTTGTCATTTATCTTTTTCATCTTTTTCATTTATCATTCTTTTGTTGTCATTTATCGTGTACAACTTTTGTTATAGCAAGTCACAGCAAGTATGTAAAACAGACAGAAGTATGTTAATAAATTTAAATCTTACATGCATTTTTTCAAAGTTGTAATACACAGTTGAAACGATCTGTAAGATATTTAATGTTATTTTTTAATATTTTTAATACGTATAAATTTTGTTTTCCATCACCAACTAGCGATACTGACTTTTTGTTACATTTCCGTTTAACCTAAAAATCGCAGAAAAAACTTCGACCAAGATTTACCATCACGTTCAAGTCGACAAACTCGTCGGCCATAACTTAAAGTTCTCGCTGTCACGAACCTGGGCGGTTCTAAAAGCAACAAAAACGAACTCCCCCCTCCTCTATCCCCCCGTTCCACCCTGCCAGGAAGGTAAAAACGGCAAAGTTTTATCCCGATCTGACATTGGCCATTCATCACGTCAACGCCTAAATTCGCTTCAAATAAGTAAAGCGAATTAAAAAAAAAATGAAACTTCCCAAACCTTCTTCTGTTCTCGCGCCAACCCCAGGGGAGAGCTTATTCGTGGTGGTGTAAAAATGTTTGCTAAAAACGTTTCGTGGTTTGACCGGGCAGAATCTGCACCAGCCTGCAACAGCGGACCGGAAGGCAAGCGCGCAAAAACCATTATCACGACGACCGGGCGGTGACCAGCACCTTCTGGATCTTCCGGTCTTCGGCGTTCCGGGCGTCCGTTCTGCTCGTTCCTTTCGGGGTTCTATCCTTTCGCGCTGCTGGTGTATTTTTAAGCAGCGTAAGAAAATCATCACTAAAAAGTGCGGCTGTTCAAAATTAATATTTGTCAGCTCGATAAGGAGACTAACGGACGGACAACGGCAAAAACCGACGGACGAGCGAACAGCTTCGTGAACATCGCCCATATACCAAGTGAGAATGTGTTTTTTTCCTCTCTCTCTCCAAGAAATGTTGATCTTACCGGAATAGAGAAGGTTTGTGTAGTAGGTGCGGAATGGTTTTCGGATGTATGTGTGTGCCGCTCCCACTGCAAGACAGTGCTTCCGTTGTTATCAGCCACTGTTTGCAGCTGTAGTTTCTTCTTCTGAAACAGTTCTTTTTTCGTGTCCACACCGCAGGATGTAGGTAGGAGCTGCCAGTGTAAGTAAAGGGGAAACCAGTTTGGAAAATAGTACTACAAAACCCGGTGCAAAACTCCGTTCGTTCGTTCCCGAAGATCTGCCGCGCTGAGTGTTTGCGCTGAGGTTTCCAAAACTTTTCCATCTCCGCCCGGCCCGAGCCGGGGTCGATAGGACGAGCAGGTACCGGGGCAGGCAATAGGAGCAAACTTTGCGACGTTCGCAGAACGTCCCCAGGCGGCCGTATCCCAACTCCTCCAGCTCCCCCCCCCTCCCGGGATGGTCGGGGAAATGGTTTCCGGTGAGATAAAATGAGAAAAAGCGCCCTGTGTGGTGCACTTGTAAACGGGGTAGCGTTTTTCTGGTCGCTTGCAGCTTGCGGCCAAGATCTAGGTGCCTCGGTTTTTGCCTTTCTTTGCGTTATTTCGCAGCACGAAAAGGGGAAAACAAAAACAAAAAACGTAAAAGCCTGTGGGAAATGTAACAGGTCCTTTCGCGGGCTGGGCTTGGGGAAGCTTTTTCATGCATGCTGGTTTAATAAATGCGATGCGATGCTTTAAAATTTGGGCCGCGGTGTGCTCAGAGGGCGAGTGAAATTTAGAGTATTTGAGTTTTAAAGTATGGTTTCTTTGTTTTAAAACTAGTCTTTTTCAATTGTTTTGTACACACTTTATTTTGCTATCCGGCAGTTTAAAGCACTTGTTTATTTGTTACTTTATTATTTAAACCTTATGATACTTTTTCCAGTTTTTGTTTGTGTTTTGTTTTCCACACTGTTCATATTTTGAAAGAGTTCCACAGTTAAGAGTTTTGAAAAAGTAGCTTTCATGCACATTTTTTGTATTTTGAGAACACTCACATTTTCTATTTAATAGGAAAACAGAAAGCAAAATAGAAAGAGAATAGAAATGGAAATAGAAATAGAAAAAATGATGTTTAATAGAAAAATGTTCGCAGATGATATTTATTTCAATGGTTCAATTTACAACTGTGTGGTTTTTATTGTATAGATTGAGTTTTTTTTTAAACATTTGTTACACTTACTTCGTTCATTATAGTTTTTCTTTTATTACATACAGTTTTTTCATTATTGGGAAAATAACTTTAATGTTGTTTTATCTACTCTTCTTGTGAACATTTATTAAGTTTTATTCAATGTTTCTTAGAAATGTGAGTGTTGCTCATAATGATACGTTTGTCTATCATTTCAACCATCATCTTCTTATATTTTGTATGTTTACTAGTGCAGTAACTTTTATGTACTATTAATAAGTTGTACTACTTTAGTTGTCTATGTACTATTTCATTTGTGAACTTACTTATACACTTTGTACTAATGTTTTACGTACTTTGAGTGCTAAGCGTTGAACATAATTCCTGTCATAACTTTTTTTTTCATCATTTGTTGTCTAGGTCTATGTTTCATTTGTAATTTGAACACTTATTTTAAGTGATTTTCTTTCCAATGTCGGTTTTTTCTGTTCTTTGTTAGTATTTTATTCGAGTTTTATGCTTGTTTCACTTTTTTATTTTTTCAAATTCATTTGTTTTATTACTTATAGTTTCAGTCACTTTTGTTCACATAAGTTGCCACATAATAATAGTTTTGTTAGACATTTTCGATTTGGTATCGAAATTGAATTATTTATACACTTTCATGGACGGGTTGTGAACTAAATGCATCAAAAAGTGTTTGCTTAAATAGGTTCTTTCGCTCTTTTTTGAATTTACCCAACATAATAGCTAATCATGGTATGCTTGAAAAATCATACTGTTTTATTTTATACGTATCCGTGGGGAAAACATTTTCAAACTTTTGTGACGTACAATTTGTTCAACTGCCCATAAACTTTGAGTGGCAAAGAGAACAGGCTCTCTTTAGCATTACGATTGGTTTACCCTATTGGCAGTGAAATATTTATCTTTGTGTTTTTTTTCTTCTCTTTACATCACTCGTCGTGCTTCGTTGGCGAATGCGTGGCGTTGGTTCTGCTAATGCTTTAATCCTCGCACCACACGTAATCCACACAGGGGCTTTGGCAAGCAAGGATTCCAATGTCAAGGTAAGTTAATTGATGTGTGAAAAATATCATTAATATCTCAAATTTATAGTTTTGTAGTCTGTTTTTTTTTATATTAATTTTAGGACTATTGAGCCGTTTTTGGATGTTTAATTATACGAAAGCTTTCCGTTTTGCTTTTTTACATTTATGTTTCCTAACCTGTGTCAACATTTTATTTACCGAATAACCGATTTCTTTTTCAAGAGAATAGTTATTTTGTTGAATCTAAGTTATGTTATGATGTTATGAAGACTTAAGAAAACATTGGAAGTAGGTTTGTTTTGTTTTACTTTATATTTTTCGTTTGTTTTCTTCTTAGCGGCTAGATTTGATGAAACTGGCAAATCGGCCTATCAGGAGTTTTAATAGAATAAGTTTAATATCTTTTGATAGCTCGTTATTTTTCCAGAAAAATATCTCAAACCAAAATTCGCCTACATTTAAAGCTATGAGTCTTACTGATATTAAACTAATTGTATTTTATTTTGTCAGTGTTGTATGTTTCATCGATTAAAACACAATATATCTATATATCTTAAAGGTTTATGTTTATTTGAATGAGAGTTATTTTGAATTCTAGTAAGCAATCATATGTTGCATTTTCTATGCATTTTCATTACTTATTTTCTGTTTTATTTGATGTGTTCTT
Source organism: Anopheles cracens (assembly GCA_002091845.1). NCBI lineage: Eukaryota > Metazoa > Arthropoda > Insecta > Diptera > Culicidae > Anopheles > Anopheles cracens. The sequence goes on from KZ070509.1 coordinate 20,957, forward strand.
AATATTTTTCACATTTTTCTTGGGTGTTTTATTTTATTTATTCGATTTAATGCTTTTTATTGAAAAACAAAACAATTTGTTTGTATTTGTTTGTTATCTTTTCTTTCTTCTTTATTAAGTGTTTTATTATATTGTTGGCTTTACTTTGTTGTTTGTCAATTATTGCTAATTTCATATATTATTTTTAATTCAAATCCACGAATTGTACATAACATACCATATTTCCCTTTTTCTAACGCCACTTTTCTTCGTTGCTCTTCTCCCGTACAGTTTGTTCCTTCGTCGTTCACAAACGATGCCACGAGTACGTTACCTTCAAGTGTCCGGGTGCGGATAAGGGAGCCGATTCCGATGTAAGTACGAGCGCTTCATCTCTCCGTCTCATACCCTCACTCTCGAGCGCCGGAAACCGATTATTCAATTTGGTTTGTTTCCAACCGCATTTTTTGTTGAGAATTTGATATGAGTTTGTGGTTGCCTTTGTTTCCGATAATCGACATGTGATAATTTGTTAATAATCCGTCCACGGGTACACGAGGAGCCGTGTGTTTCGTTATCATGCGTAAATTATTTGACCCGAATCGCGAGTTTGCTTATGAAAATCAAGGCTAGAGGGCGAACGACACGTAAAGCCTTGCTAGAGAAAGCAGACGCTTTACGCTTCACGGTGTAGTTTCGTTTTAAACTAAATCGTGGGCAATAACCGTCCCTTATCTTTTACATTTAAGTACATCAAACAATTTCTTGAATCAAACGATTGTTTTTAGTTTGAATGTTTGGTTGAATTTTGAACACAATTTGCAAAAAAAGAATTTAAATGCTTTTGAAATATAATTCTTAATCTATTTATGTCCAATACTTCAAATCCTATGCTATTTCGATTATTTTGTCAAATATCAGTGATATAATTATACTTTTGCACACTTTTAGCAAACCATAGTGTCTTATAGTGGTTGAGTGAAGTAAAATTTCGTATTTTACTAATATTTTCAAAAGCAACCATTGCAATATGGTGTATTGTGGACCAAAATATGGGTAGCCGAATTAACCGACGAATTAATAAATTAAAATAAGTTTATTCTTAATTTTTTTTTAACCTTTTTTGGTGCATAGTATGCAATTTTCCATTGTGTTTTTATAAAATACACCAGAAAGTCAAACTGTTCACTCGAATGGAGCTTAGTTTCGGTTTGTTAAATAAAGAGCTTTTGATTGAATATTTCCATAAAAGGGAGTTTTTTTTCAGGATATGTTCCGAGCCCTTTTCCCTGATCTCCTGTCTCCACCGTTTTATGCCAAATGTTTGTTTCTGACAGATTTGCTTCCACTACTTCCATTCCCAAGTTTTGATTTCACTTATCGAGCAAAATAATTCGCTAGTTTCCAGTAAAAAGCTTTTCCATGGCGCGTTCGTTTGTCGATCAAGCTTTTTTGTTCATAAGACTCCATATTTCGATGGAAGTAAAATACTATCGACTATCGACAATAACAATATACCCCCGTTCCTTCACTTGATCACAGAATAATCTACTTCTATTGAGTTATTTGACGTAGCGAAGCGCCAAATTTTAAATTAATGATTATGCTTTACATAATATACACTTAAAAATGTATAGTACTATAAACTAAATCGTGGGCAATAACCGTCCCTTATCTTTTACATTTAAGTACATCAAACAATTTCTTGAATCAAACGATTGTTTTTAGTTTGAATGTTTGGTTGAATTTTGAACACAATTTGCAAAAAAAAAGAATTTAAATTCTTTTGAAATATAATTCTTAATCTATTTATGTCCAATACTTCAAATCCTATGCTATTTCGATTATTTTGTCAAATATCAGTGATATAATTATACTTTTGCACACTTTTAGCAAACCATAGTGTCTTATAGAGTTCCTTTCGTTGCGGTTCCTTTCGCGAAACCTCGCACCCTCTGGTCCCTGATTCCTTCACTCCCGTCACCCTGGGCTCGGCATAAAAATAGCTCCATCCAAAAGGTCGACCTGGTGTTTGCTCCAGCACCCAGGCCGAGCGTTTTTTTTGTTTGTTTGTGGGTGTTTTTTCCCCCCATCGCGACTATTCTTTATACACTTTGAACGTGTTTTACGACCCGGCCCGACCCGGCCGCGGCTTTCGTGGAAGTGTAATTTATGCTTTATTTTGGCTACCGTTGCGGTCCCACCGTGTGCATACTTCCTTGCGCGTTAATTTCACAAATCATCTCTACGGCGCTCCGGTGCTGTTCGGTGAGTTGTGATTTAAGTTTTTGTTCGCCGTTCGCGACGGATCGTTTGCTTTCGCTAATTGAATGGAGCGGTTAACTGGTGGTAAATTGAAAAAACAACGTACCGTAAAATGTACTGTTCTTCGTTGCTCTTCTCCCGTACAGTTTGTTCCTTCGTCGTTCACAAACGATGCCACGAGTACGTTACCTTCAAGTGTCCGGGTGCGGATAAGGGAGCCGATTCCGATGTAAGTACGAGCGCTTCATCTCTCCGTCTCATACCCTCACTCTCGAGCGCCGGAAACCGATTATTCAATTTGGTTTGTTTCCAACCGAGTCACTGCGATGATGTTTCTCCTTTCTCCGGCGTGAACCCGGCGGCAAGTTCGTGTGAGCATGTTTACGCGTCCCAGCATGACCCTACGTTGACCAGCAGTTTGGAAAGAAGACAGAACTGAGTAAAAACTCACACGGTGTCTCACATACCGCCGAGCGGGAAAGGTATTTACACGTTCCGCCTGTAAACGGATGAACGGAACGCTCCCGTTCCGTCATCTATTCTTGACATTCCTCTGTCAGCGGAGACCTCCTCCAGGCGGAAAGAGCATAGGCATAAAGAAGAAGAAAGAGGGAAAAAAGCTGTCAATAGATTAAGATAGATATGCCCTCGCATCGTCGCGCCGGTCCTCGATAGAGTTCTAGGAAGTGGAGCACTTTCAATTTACACCTATCCGAGCCCGCGTCCGCCACGCGCTTCAGTTCAAACGAGACGTACGAGATGTGTATGCTCAAAACGATGTTAAACAAAGTGTTTACGATGTTTACGATGGGCCACCGTGTAACGCCTGTTTGTATCGAGGCGTTCCAATTTGTTTGGAACCACCGAAACGGTCATCCGCTCCTCCCGTCACCTCCGTCTGTTGACCGAAGATGTGTCGCGTTGTGTTCGACTCGCACTCGCGCTTCCCTCTCTCGCGCGCTCGCTAATTAATGTGTGGCCGTGGCCATGCGCACCTCGTTCCGGCTCGGATCGTACAAACAAGCAGCAGTAGCCGCCGCCAGGACGGGGATGGGATGGGAGTCGCGATGAAAATGGAAGATTATTTTTTCATTGATTATTATTCTTTTTTATATTTTACTGATTTTATATGTTTAAATTAGGTAGTTTTTGAAGTTATCTATGGGAACTGGGCAAAGAAGATCTACTGCAATAGCTCTTAAGTGGGAGAAGATTGTATTGTGGAAAATGGGTTCCAACCGGCGCCTCAGCTCGGAGGGTTCCAGATGTGGGAGCTATTGTGTTGCTTTCCGGTTCGAAGGACCAACATTTCTTTATTTTAAAAAAAAAAACAAACAAACAACAACAAAAAACAACCTTGGAACCACCACAATAAAATTGCACACAAAACTGTCAAACCTCCAACCTCCAAACGTCATGTGGAACCGTAAAATACAACAACAAACACCCATACCACCGTAGGACACCCGTACCAAGCATGAGTTTAAAGTGTCGACCTATTCGAGTCCGACGTTTTGCGATCACTGTGGTTCGCTGTTGTACGGTTTGATCCACCAGGGGCTTAAGTGTACAGGTAAACATCATCACGGTTTTGACGTGTGTGTGTGTTTTTTTGTTTTGTTTTTCTTTTCGCTGTACATTTCTCTGTCACTTTCCGTCTTACCCTCCCGTTTCTACGTTTTCTTCCCCCGGAAACGATACTTCTCTCACTCCACAGTTTAGTTAGCTTCCACCTATCCACAAACGCTATCACTAGACTATTTCTTACGCTCTTCTTCTCTTCAATGCTCTATTCTTCTTGAAGACGAGATTACTATACGTCTCACCGAAACATATCGGTTCTATCTACTTCTGTCTGACTATCAATCTTCCACCTGTTTCATTTGTGTGTTTATATGTGTTGGGAAAGGTAACAGACTTGAACTGTGTACACGCACAACGAGCTATAAAAACACTTCACGAAAACACTTTAAGTGCAATTAAACTTTTTCAGTATGGTTTTAACACAAACACCAATAAAAAGAACCACACTGAGCAATACGGAATCATTTCATCTTTGCGAAAATATCATCACACTCATCATCGCTGCATTTTGCACATTAGTTTAGCGAATACTGTTCTATCTGTGTGTGAGAAAACGGTAGAAGAACGTGTTTTCTAGCTTCTATTTTCAGCCTGCATCGTTGTTTTCTGCTTTTAGATGTTTACTTCGTCGTTTCGCTTCTCTTTGGCGTCTCTTACATAGTTCTTTCCAACTCTTCTTCGATCGTTTTCGCTTTTATTTCTACTTCCACTTTTATCTTTAGATATTAAAACATAGATATTTAATAAACAATTGTTAGTAACTTCATCGAACCTTTACCTAAGTTCGTTTTAATATCTACGATCGGCCTATTTAATACGGTTTACTACATAAACTGCTCTTTTCAGCTTTGTAGTAAGCTCTCTGTAGTTAGTTGTGTGTTAGTTGATAGTGCAAATATTTTACCATAAAAAGTGTGTTATACGTCATAGAGTGATCGAATGTGTGGGTGATTGAGTAAAAAGTGTGTATGGAAGATTATTTTTTCATTGATTATTATTCTTTTTTATATTTTACTGATTTTATATGTTTAAATTAGGTAGTTTTTGAAGTTATCTATGGGAACTGGGCAAAGAAGATCTACTGCAATAGTATGGAAGATTATTTTTTCATTGATTATTATTCTTTTTTATATTTTACTGATTTTATATGTTTAAATTAGGTAGTTTTTGAAGTTATCTATGGGAACTGGGCAAAGAAGATCTACTGCAATAACTCTTAAGTGGGAGAAGATTGTATTGTGGAAAATGGGTTCCAACACTAGAAGAATTTCACACTGAGCCATTGGCTCACTATAAAAAATGTAAAAATATATCTGATACGCCAATACAATGGTGAAGCATCTACCAAGATGAACTCATCACATTCAGGCTCATAGTTTCAACGCTGCGGTACATCTTAATCTACAAAATCCATTTGCGGGAAGTTTTGCGAGTGCAATCGAGATGAAATTCAATTCCCCACTCATGCTGGTGGCGCCTCAGCTCGGAGGGTTCCAGATGTGGGAGCTATTGTGTTGCTTTCCGGTTCGAAGGACCAACATTTCTTTATTTTAGAAGCACTCTCTCCCTTACACCATGAAGCCTGTGGAACCGTTCGATCCAGATAAGCTTGGAACAACAGCACGGGTACGGTTTAGTTGTGATGATAACATTCCTCGAGGTGTTCGCCCATGTACGGATCTTGTCCGAGATAAGGAACAATCCAATGTCGTCACGCTTAGTGTACCGCATTTTTCACTCTCTATTCCGACCGACCAATTGCTCCAAATTCTAAAGATGTGTCGCTCCTAGACGCCACGGACGTTTCATCTTTAGCGTCCATCTGCCCGGTCCGGCTGACAGCTAAGGGTTTTCTTTCTGGTGCAATGTTTATCTTACCGGTCGGTCATCCATTTCCGACAGTTGACAGCCGGCGGAAAGGGTGTTTTTGCTCGACTGGGTGCGGAGAGCGTGGTAAGACGCACGCAGAACCCTCATCACCGACGATGGGTCGACCGACGAGTGGTCGCGTCCGTCTTTGAACTGTGTTCCGGTGGGTGTAAGTTATCCGGTGTGACCATCTGTCACTGCGATGATGTTTCTCCTTTCTCCGGCGTGAACCCGGCGGCAAGTTCGTGTGAGCATGTTTACGCGTCCCAGCATGACCCTACGTTGACCAGCAGTTTGGAAAGAAGACAGAACTGAGTAAAAACTCACACGGTGTCTCACATACCGCCGTGCGGGAAAGGTATTTACACGTTCCGCCTGTAAACGGATGAACGGAACGCTCCCGTTCCGTCATCTATTCTTGACATTCCTCTGTCAGCGGAGACCTCCTCCAGGCGGAAAGAGCATAGGCATAAAGAAGAAGAAAGAGGGAAAAAAGCTGTCAATAGATTAAGATAGATATGCCCTCGCATCGTCGCGCCGGTCCTCGATAGAGTTCTAGGAAGTGGAGCACTTTCAATTTACACCTATCCGAGCCCGCGTCCGCCACGCGCTTCAGTTCAAACGAGACGTACGAGATGTGTATGCTCAAAACGATGTTAAACAAAGTGTTTACGATGTTTACGATGGGCCACCGTGTAACGCCTGTTTGTATCGAGGCGTTCCAATTTGTTTGGAACCACCGAAACGGTCATCCGCTCCTCCCGTCACCTCCGTCTGTTGACCGAAGATGTGTCGCGTTGTGTTCGACTCGCACTCGCGCTTCCCTCTCTCGCGCGCTCGCTAATTAATGTGTGGCCGTGGCCATGCGCACCTCGTTCCGGCTCGGATCGTACAAACAAGCAGCAGTAGCCGCCGCCAGGACGGGGATGGGATGGGAGTCGCGATGAAAATGTAAATCAGCACGAGCTGATGAAATGAATGATGGCCGGAGCGTCTGGGGTATTTGATCATTTGTCGCTCGATTAACAGGACGGAACGGGGAAGTGTGATGAGTGGTTTTGGGTTCGGATCAATTATTGTAAATTAGGTGCTGCATACGTACGATCGTGTAATAGCAGGTACATTCAATTCTACACTATAATTGAGAAAGTATTCAATTAGGACGCTTATACTGTCTGGTATACGAGCGATAGTTAGTGCTATCTCTAAGAGCTATAAGAGAACCTAACAAAACTTGAAAGCATATCGAAGCAAGATTAAGAATCAATAGATAGTTTTATGTACACAGCATACATCTGTACAACTAATTATGTATCTTATCTACTCCAATGCTATTCTGAAACCAATACATTTTTCTATTGGATCTGTTTAAGTTCATCGGATCTTTATTCTGCCCATTGCAAGGAATAAAAACTCCAACATTCATTCCCCAAGACGGGATGTTCTTGTTTAGACAATATGACCTAACAGAATTACTTAAAGGACGTTTCGTCAACATAAATGTTTGCTACATTTTGTTTATGTTTCGTAGAATAAAAAGACATACTGCGTAGAAAGTTCTTTGGAACCCAGGAGGACTATACACTCTGTATAGAATAAGACCATTATGGGTTTTCAATGTTTTTGATACAAAAAAGAGCTTTTCAACATATGACAGATATTAAAATACCTAGTCAATTTATGTCTCATTGATTTGTTAATAATCTTTATCTCTACCATTTGTGTTTCAAAGCTACACATTGGTAGTTTTAGCTATTTTTAGTTCATGTTTAGTTCATATCTGGACTCAATTAGTGATTTAACTATTTTAACTAAGTCTTATGAGTCCCGATAGGGTTTGTTTTTTGTGTAACATGATTTCTTTGCTTTGCTACCACGTTTGAGAGTATGGTAGCAACCGAAAACATCAAAAGTTTGAAATGCATTTAAAACTGGATAGAGTGATTTGATGTAAATAGAGTAAATTGATGAATAGAGTGACAGATGTCAGATCTGGAGAGCATCCAAACGAGCTAATACCTGAACCAGCTAAACATTGGAAGAACAGAATTTATATTGAAAAATAACTTGGAGAATCATTTTGAAAAGATTCCACTCTAGTGTGCGCTCAATCACCTAATAAGTTCCGTATCTGAGCCCAACTAACTAATTTATCGTAGTAAATCGAGATCATACTATATTTTCATGATCTCATAGTCGATTCCAACAGCTGTAGTTGACAAATGATTGTAAAGATTAAAATAGAACGAAAAATTTTTGCAATCGTTACCAACTACAAGGAACTACGTGGAAGAATTCCTAGGAATTTAGCCAAAAAAGTATCAAAAACCAAATAGTTTCTTCTCATCCCAACCTTACAACCTCAAAGATGTCGTTTGGTCCTAAATTGAGGCAATAAATTCAATGTCAACAGCCACGATCTTATCAACCCTCTTGTGTGACTCATTAGCGACGACGTCTAGTGGCACGAGACGTAACAGATAAGCGAGCGAGTCCGCCGTCTTATTCCGATCAGTTCTTATATTTGCACGCTTCGCCACCTTCCGATGCCATCGGAACTCCATCTCCCCCAGGGCTGGTCAACACGGACCGATAAGCGTGTGCGGGGGAAAGAAAAGATGTCCAAACATCTTCGATAAGCTCGTTCGTCGGTGCTGATGTTTGCCGAGCTCATTTTCGTCCGGTCGCCTCTACGCCCGTGCGTTACAGCTGCCGCCGTGCGTCATCGTCAGCCGGGGTTTAGGAAGTTTTGGCACGTTTTGCCGCCGAAACCGTTTCCAACCGATGCGTGTAGTTTTGCTTGTAATCACGTTGTCGTGATCGACTGCTGAAGTGTGTCGGCGGAGACGTGGAAGAAGCATACACCAAAAAAAAAACAGAACTCCAACACGCTAAACGATATCGATGGGTGAAAGCAGGCGAAAAAAAATAGAGTCTCGTTGGAGAAGAACAAACAAACGTGTCGACGGAACTGACCAGAGCGGGGGGCAAAGCAGAAATTACCGTGGATGGTTGAAGCGGGAAAGAACAGGAAGCGAAATGTCACACACGCAGCGGCATGGGTTACGCAAAGCACCGGGCCACCGGGAGACGGACGGCACTTTCAAGCTGATTAGTTTCCGGAGGTACCTCCCACGGTGTGTGGGTTGCTCCGGGGCGTCCGATTCGATAACGAATCTGCCGGAACTGGGCGGGCGACAGTTGGCGAGCGACAGTTTGTTGCGTAACTTTATGGGGTCAACCGAAACAAGGTCGATTGGGCTCACGGGTTTGTGCCCTAATCCGGTGAGTGGAACGCCATGCGATTTTGGAAATCGACTCCCAAGCACGATGCAAGTTCGTTTTCGTGTGGAGGATATTTGTTGGAGTATATGCTTTCTATGCTCCAGGTATAATCAATTGGATTCAAGATCTTTCAACGAAGATATTGAGAATCACATGCATAGCACGTTTGTTGAGTGTAAATCGCTTTTCAACATATGACAGATATTAAAATACCTAGTCAATTTATGTCTCATTGATTTGTTAATAATCTTTATCTCTACCATTTGTGTTTCAAAGCTACACATTGGTAGTTTTAGCTATTTTTAGTTCATGTTTAGTTCATATCTGGACTCAATTAGTGATTTAACTATTTTAACTAAGTCTTATGAGTCCCGATAGGGTTTGTTTTTTGTGTAACATGATTTCTTTGCTTTGCTACCACGTTTGAGAGTATGGTAGCAACCGAAAACATCAAAAGTTTGAAATGCATTTAAAACTGGATAGAGTGATTTGATGTAAATAGAGTAAATTGATGAATAGAGTGACAGATGTCAGATCTGGAGAGCATCCAAACGAGCTAATACCTGAACCAGCTAAACATTGGAAGAACAGAATTTATATTGAAAAATAACTTGGAGAATCATTTTGAAAAGATTCCACACTGTCTGGTATACGAGCGATAGTTAGTGCTATCTCTAAGAGCTATAAGAGAACCTAACAAAACTTGAAAGCATATCGAAGCAAGATTAAGAATCAATAGATAGTTTTATGTACACAGCATACATCTGTACAACTAATTATGTATCTTATCTACTCCAATGCTATTCTGAAACCAATACATTTTTCTATTGGATCTGTTTAAGTTCTTCGGATCTTTATTCTGCCCATTGCAAGGAATAAAAACTCCAACATTCATTCCCCAAGACGGGATGTTCTTGTTTAGACAATATGACCTAACAGAATTACTTAAAGGACGTTTCGTCAACATAAATGTTTGCTACATTATGTTTAAGTTTCGTAGAATAAAAAGACATACTGCGTAGAAAGTTCTTTGGAACCCAGGAGGACTATAAACTCTGTATAGAATAAGACCATTATGGGTTTTCAATGTTTTTGATACAAAAAAGGGCTTTTCAACATATGACAGATATTAAAATACCTAGTCAATTTATGTCTCATTGATTTGTTAATAATCTTTATCTCTACCATTTGTGTTTCAAAGCTACACATTGGTAGTTTTAGCTATTTTTAGTTCATGTTTAGTTCATATCTGGACTCAATTAGTGATTTAACTATTTTAACTAAGTCTTATGAGTCCCGATAGGGTTTGTTTGCGGGAAAGGTATTTACACGTTCCGCCTGTAAACGGATGAACGGAACGCTCCCGTTCCGTCATCTATTCTTGACATTCCTCTGTCAGCGGAGACCTCCTCCAGGCGGAAAGAGCATAGGCATAAAGAAGAAGAAAGAGGGAAAAAAGCTGTCAATAGATTAAGATAGATATGCCCTCGCATCGTCGCGCCGGTCCTCGATAGAGTTCTAGGAAGTGGAGCACTTTCAATTTACACCTATCCGAGCCCGCGTCCGCCACGCGCTTCAGTTCAAACGAGACGTACGAGATGTGTATGCTCAAAACGATGTTAAACAAAGTGTTTACGATGTTTACGATGGGCCACCGTGTAACGCCTGTTTGTATCGAACCCACGCACAAGTTTTATGTTACCAGCCTGCAAAGCATCGCTGACCCAACGCTCACAGCAACGCACGAACGAAAGGGCCGAAACGATGTTGCCCTCGCGAACGCAATTAATCCTTCGGCAGAGCGCTGAGCCTCCTGAAGGGGTGCAAAAAGAAAGCCTGCAGCACCTGCTTCTCCATCTGTATCTCTTTCTCCCTCTCTCACACCCTGCTCATCACCACACTCACTCTTTGTTATCTATCTCTCCACCACTTTTTCTTCCGTTCCGATTTTTCTCTACTTCTTCTCTACTCTAGGCACAAAACCCGCACAAATGGCAAGGATACACTTTCATAACACCAACCTTTTGCGATCACTGCGGTTCGATGCTGCACGGGATCGCGCATCAGGGTTTAAAGTGTCAAGGTACTACCGCGCGACGACTAATCAAACCCCGAACTTTCGCCTCCTTCCTGGAGGACAAACCGAGCCGGGTCGGGCAACCGCCAGAGTTGCGTGCGGCTGTGTGAGTGACGGTGTCAACGGTGTCAACCCGGCTGACAGGTGACGGAACAATCCGACTGTCACAGTTTCGCGTGCGTCCACGTTTTCTCCGACGCGACAGCGCGTACCTGTAATCCACCCTGGAGCACACGGGCCGTCTTCGACATTGCGCAGTTCCCGGATCGGATCGATGGAAGGCTTTTATCGAAACGGGGTGTGGGATTTTGGGTTTTTTTTGCATCGCTCGAACTCTTTTTCGGATTAGTTACTTTTGCATCCCTCACCCGTCGGTTTGCACGAAAGGGAAATCCGACGACACTCGTAAAGAGGATCAATCGAAGTACGGGCGATGCATACCGGGGCCGATTGCAATCCTGTATCCCGGGGGGTAGATTTGTTTCCCATTGTTTGTGTTCTGTTCAATTTCAGTTCGGATGTGTTTCATTTTCGTTCGACGGGGTGGATATGTTTTTGCACTGCTGTCATTTTTTTTGTTTTATTCATTTTTGTGAGCGTGTGCGGGTCACACACGCAGCGGCATGGGTTACGCAAAGCACCGGGCCACCGGGAGACGGACGGCACTTTCAAGCTGATTAGTTTCCGGAGGTACCTCCCACGGTGTGTGGGTTGCTCCGGGGCGTCCGATTCGATAACGAATCTGCCGGAACTGGGCGGGCGACAGTTGGCGAGCGACAGTTTGTTGCGTAACTTTATGGGGTCAACCGAAACAAGGTCGATTGGGCTCACGGGTTTGTGCCCTAATCCGGTGAGTGGAACGCCATGCGATTTTGGAAATCGACTCCCAAGCACGATGCAAGTTCGTTTTCGTGTGGAGGATATTTGTTGGAGTATATGCTTTCTATGCTCCAGGTATAATCAATTGGATTCAAGATCTTTCAACGAAGATATTGAGAATCACATGCATAGCACGTTTGTTGAGTGTAAATCCTAATGCCTGACAACTCCAGAACAACCTGATACTTAAGTTGAAGGCTTCATTTTCTCTGAGGCATAATAAAAATACTAGTCAAGAACTTCACTTGCCATTTGAACTATGTGTTTATAGGAAATATCTAAGGGCTTCACTTCAGCTTCAGACTACTATTAGAACTAGATCGTTCTTATACTATAGGAAGGTTTATCGACGATACTTGAAGTCTTGACTATATCAAGTCTTGAAGTCTTGACTTAAATCATGATCCAGATCCAAATAAAATCTAGAGTTTCGTTACCGTTTGTTGTCTCCTTCTCGTAAGACACGGACGTCATCAACACGTACTGGAACGGGCAACACTTCTTCGCGGTAACACTTCCTCCCAATCAAACCCCGAACTTTCGCCTCCTTCCTGGAGGACAAACCGAGCCGGGTCGGGCAACCGCCAGAGTTGCGTGCGGCTGTGTGAGTGACGGTGTCAACGGTGTCAACCCGGCTGACAGGTGACGGAACAATCCGACTGTCACAGTTTCGCGTGCGTCCACGTTTTCTCCGACGCGACAGCGCGTACCTGTAATCCACCCTGGAGCACACGGGCCGTCTTCGACATTGCGCAGTTCCCGGATCGGATCGATGGAAGGCTTTTATCGAAACGGGGTGTGGGATTTTGGGTTTTTTTTGCATCGCTCGAACTCTTTTTCGGATTAGTTACTTTTGCATCCCTCACCCGTCGGTTTGCACGAAAGGGAAATCCGACGACACTCGTAAAGAGGATCAATCGAAGTACGGGCGATGCATACCGGGGCCGATTGCAATCCTGTATCCCGGGGGGTAGATTTGTTTCCCATTGTTTGTGTTCTGTTCAATTTCAGTTCGGATGTGTTTCATTTTCGTTCGACGGGGTGGATATGTTTTTGCCAACACGCTAAACGATATCGATGGGTGAAAGCAGGCGAAAAAAAATAGAGTCTCGTTGGAGAAGAACAAACAAACGTGTCAACGGAACTGACCAAAGCGGGGGGCAGAGCAGAAATTACCGTGGATGGTTGAAGCGGGAAAGAACAGGAAGCGAAATGTCACACACGCAGCGGCATGGGTTACGCAAAGATCATACTATATTTTCATGATCTCATAGTCGATTCCAACAGCTGTAGTTGACAAATGATTGTAAAGATTAAAATAGAACGAAAAATTTTTGCAATCGTTACCAACTACAAGGAACTACGTGGAAGAATTCCTAGGAATTTAGCCAAAAAAGTATCAAAAACCAAATAGTTTCTTCTCATCCCAACCTTACAACCTCAAAGATGTCGTTTGGTCCTAAATTGAGGCAATAAATTCAATGTCAACAGCCACGATCTTATCAACCCTCTTGTGTGACTCATTAGCGACGACGTCTAGTGGCACGAGACGTAACAGATAAGCGAGCGAGTCCGCCGTCTTCTTGTTAGGCATTCATCACTCATTCGGAAGATCATCGCACACCTGATGCTCTTCGTTGTTCGTTGACAAACAATTACAATGGGATTTCACCGGCATTTCGGGACACTCATTACACCACAGGGTTTAGGTTATGGTTTCAAGCTCTCGGCATTGTTATAATCAGGTTTTGGTTGCCTCTTACTAAATGGTTTTCTATAAAGAAAGCAATGGTATTTTCCAACTTATGTATAGAATAGATACATTCACAATACAGTACACGAGTTGCAGATTTCTGATCAGACCTTCAACACTCACATTCCTTGCGTTCTAGTCAGTTCACCCTCGTCACCTGTTAAGGGGTCATTTAGTTATCGAGAGAAAGGGAATGTGAATTTTTGTTTGCCACCAATAGACAAGAAATTAATTTCTCTTCTCCTTTACAATCAAATTGTGTGAAAAATGATAAATTTTGTTTCATTTTCCAAACATTCATCTCTTGACGAATGTAATTTTCCTTATTATTTTGCCCAATAACAAAACATTTGGTTTCCCTCGATATCTGAATGACCCCTTAGAGACACCCGCCAGTCGACTCTTCGACACCTTCACACTCCACGAACTCTGCACCACGGAATGCGTCTCTTCGTGCATTGTACTACGTGCTATGATTGTTTGTATGTGCGGTATGCGTGTATTTCTACCATGGAACAGCATCCCTATAAAGAGATGCGCACGGACAGGACAGGTTGTGCCTACCAGCCAACCAATTCAATCTTCATTGTCCTCCCAACCGTTCCACTGCACCTGTCCTGCTGTGTTTTTAGAATAGTCATCAAAGGCAAGCGAATGGAATGTTTCGAATGCATTGTGTAGAAGCACTGTAGAGTACAGCACAGTTGATGTTAGAGCAATCTTAGAGTAGCAGTGATTCTGAGCTGGAGGTCAAACCGAAATTTGATCTCAATTTGTTGACTGTGATATCTTTCCACAGAAATCCGTGCTCTCGTCAGAGGTAGGGTCGGGCCAAACAAGGGTTTTGGGGTCGTTTGATCTGTGTTGGGCAAGAAGCGACGCACTTGGAAATAATTTTACTTTGACATTTTCATCTTGACCTTTAGCGGCACTGTTGAGAGTCGGTGGCCAGAGAAGTGGTCATAATTTGTATCGTATAGTTTACAAACAAAAGACAAGAAACTTAGATAATTGAGAGTTTTAATCTTTTCGCAGAGAATGGTTCTGGTTTTAAATTTTTGCGACGTTTTTGATACGATTAACATCGCAATTCAGCCATTTTGAGACTATTGTAATTATTTTTTGTGTATCTTACGGATATTTGATCAGTAATAACTACGATTGACATGATGCGTGATACTACAAAAAATACTTAAAAATCAAATTACATCAATTTTGATTAATACTTCGACTTCAAAATACATCGAAAACTATGTTATCTACAATACTGAGGTTTAAAGCAACAAGTAGTTTTTTCGAACCTTTAAACGGTTAAATGTAACGGATAATAACTAATGTTTGTAAGTGGTTGTACAAATTGTTTTGTTACATGGAGCAACTTTCCTTATGACAAAATCATCACCAAAATCACAAAAATTGTGCATATTATTGCAAAATTACATACAAATACAAATTGCATACAAAAATGCAAATTTTCATTAACTACAAGTTGCATAGTTATGTTACGCACTGTATAACAAAATCACATTTTTTTGCGATCAATTTACTCAAATTTTTTCTCCTGAAATTAGAAACTTAAGTTATTAATCACAATTTATGATCATTTTTATAACTTTTGACCACGCCAAGCCCCTTCATTACTCACTGTGCGCCATCGGTTGCTATGTGCGTGGGCACGCACCTATGCATCCCCACGGTCTGCGCGCACGCGAAACGGTTCATGAACCGTGTACCGAATGATTATGCAAATTAGCCACCGAAAGGAGGGCAGCAGGTTCGATTCGTTGGTGCGTGGGAAATTTATTGGATACCTCGCAGACGGAGGCTGTCGTCGTCGGGGTCTTAGGCGGCTTAAAGTTGTGGAGTGCGCGCCATTTATTCACCCCATCTGCCTTTTTAAAGCGGGGTCTTTATCATATGTGGAGCTCGGGCGTCACGCCCTCTCCGAGCGACGTGAAATGTGTTGCCCATTTTACGCTTTTGTGCAACCCGACGCGCCGGTTTCGGTTGACTTAGGCGACTTGGGCCACCATGCGTCTCCACCGGGCGGGTCGGGCGGAACTGGCACGCACGTTCACCGGAAGGAAGCATGCGAGCGATCATAAATCACCGTGTATTAACCCCGTGCGGCGACACGGGGCCCGTGCTCAATCGATCCACCTTCCCGCTAGTCTTCCCTCGTGGGTTCCCTCCGGTGTCCTCGGAAGTATTTGTTTCGCGCCAGACATCGGTAAGATCCTCCCGAATGGGAACGGGGCGTATGGTTGACAAATTTGCTTCCTGTGGTGGTACCGCTACCCGGGCTTGCCACGCCTGCAACACGTGACCTTCGTTTCGGTGGTACGCGCCGAAGAAGAATGTATATTTTCCCACGGTCTGTCACATGATAGATGGGAGCCCGCGTGTGGCGACATTTGTCGTGGTGCGCGTTGCGAATGCTATCACAACAGTGCGTGCAGAAAGCGCTCGCGAGAACGGAGCGCGACCGGAATGGAGCGCAGAAATGACACGAAATAATTTTTCCCATCTTCCGGCGGGCGTCGCAACGCGTGTGCGCTTCGTTCTTCTCCGACGCCGGAGATCAACAATTTCTGGTGGAGTAATTTCTGCCGTTTTTCCCCGGGCGAAGACTGTGTTTTTGGGTTTCCTGTACGCTGTGGCGTGCGCTACGGTGGAGAATTCGCGATTCTGCAGAAAATTTTCTTCCACCATGGAGGCGCATGGAGGCGCATGGTGGCGCGTGCGAACCGAGGAACGTGATTTCTGCACGAACGTGGATGAAGAATGCGCTGCGTCTGGCGGGCTTATGATTTATGAACGTAGCACCAGGTCGCCATTGTTTCAAGTGATGGCTCTTTTTTTTTGCACTGCCCACCGGTCGGTGGTTGGGTCAGCAGTTGTGTTAAATGTTCTCACCTTCATCAAACGGTCCTCTATAGACCGACTAGAATCGAGCTTTAGTGGCAGTTTTTTCCCCTGCTTATTTATGCGTTCTAATAAAGCAGGATACACTTGTGTTTGTTTCAATAATGCTATAAAATAGGTAAATGTTTGTTTAATTAATGCTTGTAATAATTCTTATAGCTTTCTCAACTACAGACAGCCTTGGATATATTATTGTTTTTTTTTAATTTAACTCACACTACACATGTTCATCATATAAATTTGTTTCAATTGACCTTTACCGGTGTATTGTGACTAAGTTGAGCAGGCAGGCAAGTGATAAATTTCATAGCGGAAACCTTCTACTGTGACCCATTTTGATGGGCAACAAAACCCGGACGTTTGCTTTACGTACGCCCCGAGAGAGAGAGAGAGAGAGAGAGAGACTTGGGAATAAATCACTGCCCCCGAAAGTCTCCTAGCGCTGGTCAAACAGCGTGCAGCGAACGTCGGAGCCGTGGGCGTCTGCAAGATGGGACCGATGCGTATTACGTGCCTATGAAGACTACAACTTAATATCATCATATAAATTTGTTTCAATTGACCTTTACCGGTGTATTGTGACTAAGTTGAGCAGGCAGGCAAGTGATAAATTTCATAATTGAATCAACCGAGCTTAAAATACAAAGAAGAATATAAATTTTACTTGAAAAATCACTGTATTCGCTAGCTTAATACATAGTTCTCATGCATACACAGGTATATCATAATTATGGAGAACTGGATTGTTTTATTGAATAAAATTACTTAACCAAAATGAGATGAAAACCAAGAACTGAATCGACGACCTTGTAAAAAAATACATTTTTTTTAAATTCAAACACTGTATGTGTGCTAGATTTTTTCTCTTTCTCTGAACACACGAAAGCTGTGAATGTGAAGATTGGTTTTTGCTTTTGAAATGATATAAGCAGACTGCTAAAATTTCATGTAAAAATATTTTAAACTTTAATTCTATAATTAATTATATAATTTAATTCTATAACTATAGTTCTACAGTAATTGCTCCTGGATAGATTTAGAAGAAAGAGGGTCTGTTGTCTGAAACAATTATCAGCATTATTGAGCAACAGTTCCATAGGCCAGTTTTATAAGGATTAGGCGAATAAAGCACACATATTACGTCAGTGAAGCTTTTGTAGAGAAAATTGCATACTTTCGGGCTGATTGTGAAAGCTTGCTTCATCATTTACACTTAATGACTAACACCAAAGCGTTATTAACGGTTTTCTAACTAATGGGAGTTTCATATGCCCGTTGTTAGGTGCCATCATATACAAAAGAAGCAATAATTTACTCCTCAAGTATGTAACTCACATTGCAGGACAATGAACACAGTTTTATGTTCTAAATGCACTAAATTACACCAACGATGTAGTAACGCTGTATCATCGCTTGTCGGATTCCACTACAGGTTCTGTCTTATCCTAGCTCGCCGATAAATAAAGTTCGTTAGAAATATTAATTGATATAAGGAGAACAGATGCTATCACGTATCTGGCCACGACAGCGCCGGTCGGCAGAAGAAATCCGGCCTATAGCCGCTTACAATAGCCGGCAGGAGCCGAGGAAAGATAATGTTTCAATCATACCACCCTCATAGTTCGTGATGCGAGCGAACACAATGGCACAAACCCGTTCTTGCACGAACCTTCTTCCGAGAGCCAAAATTTCGAAACGTAAACCGACGTGAAGCCATTGGAATACTAAAAAGAGCCCACGCCCGGATCTATCCCCTGGATGGGATTGTTTGTTTTTTCTTCTTCTTCTTTTGGACCAACCGTGAACCGGACACAAAAGCGGAAACCTTCTACTGTGACCCATTTTGATGGGCAACAAAACCCGGACGTTTGCTTTACGTACGCCCCGAGATAGAGAGACTTGGGAATAAATCACTGCCCCCGAAAGCCTCCTAGCGCTGGTCAAACAGCGTTTTGCCGTGCAGCGAACGTCGGAGCCGTGGGCGTCTGCAAGATGGGACCGATGCGTATTACGTGCCTATGAAGACTACAACTTAATATTCCAACGCCGCTTTTGGACCGGTTTTGATACAGCAGCTTACAGGCGGATTTTTGGAGCACCAACGTTTGTTTTTTGTTTGGTCCCAAGCTAGGTGCCGACTCGACTCCTCACGGAACGGCACAGCGGATTAGAGGGTAGAGTCTTCCGAGATGTGACGAGCCGCTAGGGAGCTTGATTGAAATTGATCAGTTTAATTTAAACAATTTCCGAGCCGGCGCTACGCGGCCCAGCCTTCGGGGCTGGCGCTCGGTACACTGTAGCCGACAGGTCGCTCCAGACCTGGAGTCGAGAGTGATGTGTGCGTGTGTGTGTCCGTAAAATTGGGACGCTTATTGACTACGATCGATACAGGCGTAACCGCAGCGAGCGGTTGAAGCGCGTCCTTCGCTTCGCTTTACGGCGTACTGGAGCGTTAAATTGTGAGCGCTGGCTCGCTTCGTTCGGCACTCATTTCACATTCCACTTAAAGACAGCTGATGGTGGTACCGCCGGTTTTGACAGCTCGATATCGCCAGCGAACGGGGGAACAATTGGTGCGAAAGGCTGGCCGTCTTTGCCCGGTTCACCCGGTGAAGACACTGGCGCGTTTTCATTAGTTCGAATGCTGCGAACGATTAGCGTACGCCGCTGTCGTCTAATGTCGTAGCAGGCGCTTTTATTTATCGACAAACAACTGTCATCAATGCCAGTTGCCGAGCGCCCGAGTGGAGCGTGGACGCGTGGTATGGTAAGTGGCAGCCAGCCACCAACACAGACGCACTCCCCCGTAGCACGGCAAATATTGCGCCAAGTGCAAACAACCGGCAACCGATGGAGCTCGTTAGTGCGTTGGACGAGATGTTCTAGCCCGACCGTTTAGCACATTCGGAACGCGGCGTTTATTCTGCACATTTCGCACTCGAGAATAAGTTCATTAGAAGGATTTGAAGTGGTTTGTTTGTTGCTTTTCTCTCTCTCTCTCTCTCTCGGCTCGCTTTGCCATGGGTTGCGGATGAAGCTATCACTAGCTCCCTACGAGTTCCGGCGCGCTTGTCTACGAGAGTACATTTAAACAAACGTAAGCGTGAGTTGTTAAAACCAATATGATGTCTCATCTTATTCAGTGCAATGTTTGATTTTGATGTTAGGACCTGTGAGATTGATTGAAAATTGAAAGGCAATTTGAAATAGAAGCCCAAGATACAACAGTTTTTTTTTATTTAATATTAAAAAAATCCAAATGCGCCAGAACTTTCACATTTATGGAAAGATAGGGTTTCATATACAATATTGAGAAAGAATATTTTTTACAATTTTCATCCTGAGTTTTACCTTAGATAGATCTCACACCTTGGTGAAAGCTATTTCTCACTTGTGTAGTAGTATTATCTTCAATCCTGGTAAACGATACCTGATTTTCGTGGAATAAACGATTCCAAAAAAATGTTGAAGATTAAGCAAGATTAACTATTTTAACCTTAAGGATGCTTCCAAGCTTCCGAAGCCCGTCAATTTTCAGTATTTTTTTATCTGCAACATTGACACCGAAAGCTATAGCTATAATACGTTCTTGAGCAGTGTTGTTATTTAAAACTAATAGATATGATATTTTGAAAACAGCAGAAGAAAGCATTCTTTGTGATGTTTATACTTGAGAATTTAAATCGCTATCGATCGGTTAAATCGATAAACAGATCCAGGAGCGAAATAAACCGTGTTATTCCTTAAATTGAACAACGTTTTGAGTCCTACCTCGATACTTGCACGATCAACGTGTTGCATATAAAACCGATCATCGTTAGGGTCCACCTCTATTACCTGCTCGATATAATGCCTTTTTTATATAATGGACTACACGTAGTTAAAATACATAGATAATATTGAACAGATTTTCAACCCAAAAACGCAGTTCTTTTGTACTTTAGTCTCATACAAGGATGTGAGTTCTATCCTGTCATTTTTGAGTAAACAAGCTGCTGCATAAATTCCATTTTCATTAACGTATTTTCTTCTCTTTAGAAATCGTTGCAATTGTTTTCAAATTAAAAGTCTTTAGTTTTAAACGTATTAGTTTGTTTTGCCAGCGTTTTCAACTAATCGATTGTCAACCACTAACGTATGTCCTGTCAGGTCATCATAGGTGTGTGAAAGAGATAGCTGGATCAGGCTATGAACGATTCAGCTCTCCCTGGTCCTTGGGAATATGATATATTAATTTGTTGCTGGTATCTTTTGCACAAATAAGAAACACACCACTAACGTGTCCAGTGTGTTTTTCAAGTGAATTCGGGAAAATCGTTCTCATTACTTGCTATTTCCGGCTTCAATACAACCTAGACCAGAGCCTTGTACCCGTTCGCGAGGGCCGCAAAATCACCATAGGCGTAAAAAACAACATTATACGTACCATAAATATGTTAAAAACCCATTACGCAGCAGTTGTGGCTGAGTAAGCGGGACGCGATTTGTTCGCAGCGAAATCTTCAATAAAAGTAATGCGATTATCCTTTCCAGCGGCGTGGGTTTTAAAATTCAGCATCTATATTCAGTGCCGTATTCAGCAACTCCCACCCGCACCCACAAACGCACACACTCACTCCGAATGGCATGACCAGGAAACACAAACAAAGAAATCGGCAAATAATCCGGCACTGAAAAGGGATCGCGCTACCCATTTCCCACAGCTGCGAAGTTTATTTAAATGCGTTCAAGTGGTGCAGGAAACTTTTTACCTACAATCCCCATTCTTTCGGCACCCGCCCCTTGTTCCCTTGTTTCCACACCGACACTCCCTCCCTCGGTGGATGATTATGCTAACGGTGTTCTCCGTGCGTTAAAGTGTAGTTCAAAATGGTTGGTTTCGCGCGTTTTTACTCCGTTTGGGCGCGTTAGCCGCTCAGCCATTTTGTTCGTCTGAACAAAACAGAGGCAAACAAAACAGTGTCACCTCTGGTGGAGTGGCCAGAGAAGAGGTCCAAATTATTGAACAGCAAGTAAAAATCAAGCACGTTTGAACCGGGCACGGCAGACGATTGTGCTGCTGCAAGGGCAATAAAATAACGACATGCAAGAATCCAAACTTTACAACCCCAATGTGGTCGCTTTCTCGCAAGTCTTGGACGTGGACATTCTCACGCGAAAAGTGGTGTCTGTTTGGAAGCAGCTTATTTTCCCAGCACGTGTAAAGTTTAGGCAAATTCCTGGATTCTACGATTGGCACATGAGACTATATATTGGCCATAAACGTGCACGCTGGAACCGTCACGTCGTTGTTCGAAGAACGCCGTGAACAGTGTTGGATAAACGTTTTGCAACTAATGAATAATGCACTATAATTTTGGCTAGGCATACTTTATAAAATATTTTATTAGTTTCTAATCTCAAAACTAAATATTAGAAAAAAATCAATCTTTCGCTATTCTGTTGACCTAATATTGACTTAATTAAATTTTGCTCAGCTTCGAAATTAGCTTAAAATGGTTTATAATTGGGTACAGAGGTTTTAATGACGATTGTGATTGTTTAATGATGAATGATTGCAAAGCTTGAAAAGGTTTGATGACACATGGCTGCCAAATTTCTATCAAAACATAAACAATTGGTTAAAAATCAAAAAAAGTATTCTTTAGTTATGAAACGTAGACTTATTTTCAAGAAAACTTTGTACGGCTTTGTGTTTGACTACAAGGAAATATAAGATACAGAGAATTAAGTAAAAGATAATAATTTTCTAACAAAAATGAAAGAAAAACGATCAATATACAACTAAAATCTCATCAAAATTGATCGAAGATATTTGCACTAAAAATAAGTTCATTTTAAACAAATTATACTCTTGCAGATATGGAACCTTGGATAGTCAACTTTTGTTACTGAACTGTGCTTAATCACAATTAGGAAAAAGTGAATATATTTATAGTGAAAATCTGTGAAACCCAAAACTAAACCATCAAAACCATAACAAACCATAATGAAAGGAAAAAGACAATAAAATAATACTTTTATTGGTAATTGAGATAATGCAAGTCGTTATTCGCTTGAGTAATACTATAAACAAACAATTGAAAACGTCGTTGGTTTTGAACAAATAAATTTAAAAAAAAAACTGGTTTAAAAATATATGCGACCATTTCGACCGACACTGTACCCGGTGACAAAAACTCCGAAAAATTGGCAAAAATATTCCCATCTCTTGTAAATTGTCCTACCGCGCGCGTTTTCGTGCCGTCCAATGATTCGTCGACTGGTCCGGGGGCTGCGGTTTCGCTAGGAGCGTGCGAACAACCGGATTGTGAAGGACAAAGGAAACCCCAAAGTCTTCCCCAGCGCGGCCGGCCAGTCACCGTACGTGGTTGCGCATTCGTACAAGTACAAGGAACACATAACCAACTTCGACGGGGTAATTTCCACGGATAATCGGTTCTTCCATAACTTTCGCGCGGCTAACGATGGCAATAATCGGACGTGGCTTAGGGGAAATTTCGTTTCCGCTCTTATTTCGCCGCTGTTCGGGCAGGCAGGGAGTAAATTCTTCCGGCAGGACGAAATAACTTCCGCCGGTCGGCAAAAGGGAGCGCAACGCTCGAATCACCGGCTCCGGGATTCGTTCTTCCGCCATTCCGGCGGGAAATCTATCTATGTGTGTGTTCTTCAGCGCTCCCTGCGCTACATTGTAATCAGTGTGATTACATTTCATTGCAATTCGCTACCGAAGGACACCCCCGGGGGTAGCTTTTAATGTGGAAAATAAAGCAAAATCCCATCCCAGCGAATCGTTACACGAGCGAAGCGTTTCGAATGAGCACGGATGCATTTCGGGCGCGATTCGGGCGGGCATCCTGTGTGCACCTGCAGCAGTTTGCGTTAGCGAAAGTTGTTTTCGCGCGCGAGTTCGCTCTGAGAGAACAGGGATCAAGAAAAAAAGCAGACATAAAAATGTAAAAAAAAGCAGTCGCACAACGACAAAATTTGCATGCGGAACGCCGTCGAACCGGATGTAGATCGAACCGAATCGAAGTCATTTGTTGCCCTCACTTTTCTTCCGAGTGTCACATCTTGAAATCGAGAGCGACGAACGGCGAACACATTATCGTCCAATTTGAAGCGGGCACAAGGACGACACTGAAGCCGGGCCCTGAGACTGGGACCCTGAGATGATGATTTCTTGCTTCCAGGTTTCCGGTTTTTGGATAATGAGATGATAATATTGCTTTTGTGCTTTTTCGTTTCGGCGCTGTTTTCGTTACGGCAGGGTGATGTAACGTTCTTGTGTGGGAGCGAGTTCTTGAGGGCCGGGGAGCGGAAGCTCTCTATTTCGTGTTGTTTTTCATTCACCGACTACTGTGCCGTTGACAGTGCCTGGCGTTTGTTGAATTGCTTGTTTATGTATGATAGGATTTTTTTTAATTTCAGGTGCTTAAGAATTTTATTTAAAATAGGTTTATAATTGTTTTTATATTGTATAATAACTTTAGATCACTTTTTTTGGAAGAGTAAGTAAGATAAGACCAAAAATGTAATCTTACATAAAAAATGCTATTATAATAAGTTGTTTTTTAACGTATTAATATTTATATTATTTAATGCCTCTCTGATTCGGATATATTTTTAAAGTATCTAAACAGATACATGGAGGTACTTGGGAGTACATGGAAATAATTCATCATTATTCTAGTAGATTAACTTGCAACTTTTGTATATAATAGTTTCGAAAATAAATAGCAACTAAAATATCACATGGAAACCAGGAAAATACTAGCCAATTTTTAGATTTTAGTACAGGGCACCTGTCAGAATGTTTGACGTAATGTGAAGTTAGTATCTCAAGATTGCTGAAGATGGCTTTAGTGTCCTCAGTAATTGGTGTCACGGATAAAAGACACGAAATCAATTACGGATAACACAACAAAAAAGCGCATTTCGCAAACGTCAGAAAAGCAGAAATTAAAGAACAAAGTTTAAACCAATGCTGAAAGTCGTATGATAATAAAGTGAATCATTTGTTGCTATTACTTCTTTAGCACAGTACAAATGTAAAAAAAAACTGTAATTTTTTTTTTTCGTTGTTGCTCTCCTACATTCACTGGATTTTTCTCATCTCATTTGGCTCGGGTCGCAGCGGCACGGTGGCTACCAGGCGTTTCCAGGCAAATTCTTTGACACCGCGATAAGGCAGAGCGAGCCCAGGGCGGGCCGTGGGAAATGTGGCATGGCAGTGTGAGATAATTAAATTTTCCAGTAATGGTTCAGCCACTTTGGGACCCCCGGCTTCTCGGGTGCGCCCGGCGCTCGGATGAAAGACGACGACTTTCACCGGGAACCGAGGCGGCGCGTGGAGTGAAATTGAAACTCAAAGCTTGGGCATAGGGTAGTGTGGTCGCCTTTTTTTGTTGCGTTTGCTCCGCCGCTCGGGCCTGTAACGAAACGTCCATTAAACGGAAGCTGTTACCAGCGAAGGATGCCGAGCTCTCGGGGACTTCTGGCTCACCTTCGTTTAACGACTGCTATGTGGTACACGTCGTATTCGTGTTTTTTTTTTTGCACGAGCTATGTGTATGCCCATTCTTGCTAAATTATCATCCTATTTCACATCCCTGGGTACCCGGGCCCTGTTGAACGTAATAGGCAAATAACTAACTATGAGGTCTTTCAGGAAAAAGCTCAGGACGAGGATAGTTATTAGTACACAATTCTTCAAATAGTATTAGTACAAAATTAAATAATAAATTTCGATTCATCTAATTGTGATTAAAAATCTCTCTAAAAAAAGCAGTAAGTAATGAAAATATTGTTGAATTATTATTTATTTTCTTAATTTACCAAAACAACAGTTTGGCGTTTCAGAACTTTAGTTTCTTTGGGTAACTGAGTCAAACTAGCGATTCCAGGGTTCACTTAACCAAACGCACACCCCTGTGGATACGTAGAAATGCAAAAAAAAACAACGGGTTGTTAGGGGTGATGTACATAAATTTGGTACAATAAATGTACAATCGCTTTAATGTCTCGCTATCGTGGGTAGGTTTCCAACGATGAGAGACGTATTTTTCCTTCGTTCGGTTCCAGTAGACACAGAGAAAGTAGTAGACCACAGATTGTGAAGAGAAGTATGCAGCAGCACTGAAGATAGGTTTCACGTCGGAAGGCTTGGTTTCCCTTGCTTGTGAAACAAGGTTTGAAATGAGTCTGAAAACAGCGAACAGCCTGTTCGACATTTGTAGTGAACCTACGTTGGTGTAAAGCATGAGCGTGTTATTTATGTGCAGCGATGAGTTTTCTTAGCGTTCAAACTAAAAACAAACAATAAATACAATTTTTGTTAGTCAGTTTTAGTTGAAAAGAGTGTTATTTAGCTTGCTGTGCTTGGTAGCAGTAGCAACACGAATCGTTTTTATAGCACATATCCACCTTCGTCTACTGTCCGCAGTTTGCGTTTAGTGTATGCTTTGATAGTTAAAGCTTTTAGGGAACATCTATCAGTAGGATAAGTGCATAAGTTTCAGTGGAGATAGAGGAGAGAGAGAGTTTATATATAGAACGAATCTACAACCACACGTGCGCACACAAGAACGATGAAAGGGAGAAGTTAAGAGAGTACAATTCGCCATTTGATAGTAACACAAAGCTAGCCTACAACACTGATCACCGATACGAGCAGGGAGTGTGAACAGAAGTTCGTTAGTTGGATGTAATGCTTTTAACATCAATCAGCTATTCAGAAAGGATTTTACGGACAGGCAAGTAACAGCGTCGAGTGTGGAGTAGGAGATTGCGAATCTAGTTCGGACGGAAGTTAAGGCAAGTGCATGGCATCAACGACTAGACGAGCATGTAAAAAGAGACACAGGGGTGTGTTTTTTTTTTGTACAGCGATAAAGATAAGAGAGTCTACATATCGTGTAAGAATTTCACGTCCATTTTCTCACACACTCACCACGCAGGCAAGCATCACTGGCCAGTTACTTCATTTGCATGCAATTTGATGTGCTTTGATGAGGAGTATCATCATCGATGTTTCATATTGAACGTTGAATGTTTTCGTTGATGTAGGATACCACATATTTCAAGCAGATTATGATATCGTAAGAACAATTGTCATCGTTGAGAAACTGGATTTCATTCACGAAACAGATAGAATAGATAGTTTATGGCACAAATTGTCCTGTTTGATTCAAAGTATGCAATCCGCAGGACAAATTGGCCATTTCATTAAATTTTGCATAAATTTTTAATTAAAATTTCCTCCTCAAATAATGAAATAACTATCAAACTGACGACATTCGTAAATAATAAAATTGGTGTGATGCACATTGCATACAATTAGGCGCAAATTTGTCAAGTGAGTCCAAAACTGTGCAAATTGCTCATCAATCGCTTTATTATTCTATAATTAGCGCTTCACTTATCCATTCTTAATAAAGTTGGGAAGTTGGGATTAATTTTGTTATATGTAATGTACCACATTACATTAAAAAATTAAGCAATACTTTCTTATAAACTATGAACAGTGGTAATCTTACCCTTTCATACGAGTTACATCATGTTACTCATATTTTTGTCTTTATTAATTTTATTGTCTTCTCTAAATAAGTGATTATGTATATGTATGGCTCATTATTTATAAAATGGTATAGTGTTGAAAGTTTGTTTTGAATAATTTTATTTAAAACTGTGGTTTGTGGCGCCATCTGTGATACCGCTCTGTCTTAGTTCTTCATCACTGTAAAAGAAAAGCATGCCACTTCTCGCTAAATCAAATCGAATAAAAATCCGCCGAGAATAATGCACCAGCCTTGAGAGGCTAATAAAACACAGCCGCAGTTAAAACGAATGCAGCTGGCAGAGCATTCAAGCGTCGAGACGCTTAATGGTCACCTCGAGCCAAAAGCGAATGCAGCCGATAGTATTCTCCCACATTCAGTGCAACCGGATCGCTTCGTGTGTGGCTTATCGGTTTAAAGTTACGCCGTTTTATTACTCAAACAGTGAGCCAGCCGTTTCGCAGTCGAGCAGGATCGCTTTTCCTTCGCTATCAAATCCCTACGTACCTCGTTCAACAGGGCCCGGGTACCCAGGGATGTGAAATAGGATGATAATTTAGCAAGAATGGGCATACACATAGCTCGTGCAAAAAAAAAAACACGAATACGACGTGTACCACATAGCAGTCGTTAAACGAAGGTGAGCCAGAAGTCCCCGAGAGCTCGGCATCCTTCGCTGGTAACAGCTTCCGTTTAATGGACGTTTCGTTACAGGCCCGAGCGGCGGAGAAAAAAAAAATCATACATATTGGTAGTGCACAACATTCTTGTAACTATTCATAGTTTGAGATATTGCTGTAAAATGAAATTACAGTTTTTTTTTACATTTGTACTGTGCTAAAGAAGTAATAGCAACAAATGATTCACTTTATTATCATACGACTTTCAGCATTGGTTTAAACTTTGTTCTTTAATTTCTGCTTTTCTGACGTTTGCGAAATGCGCTTTTTTGTTGTGTTATCCGTAATTGATTTCGTGTCTTTTATCCGTGACACCAATTACTGAGGACACTAAAGCCATCTTCAGCAATCTTGAGATACTAACTTCACATTACGTCAAACATTCTGACAGGTGCCCTGTACTAAAATCTAAAAATTGGCTAGTATTTGCCTGGTTTCCATGTGATATTTTAGTTGCTATTTATTTTCGAAACTATTATATACAAAAGTTGCAAGTTAATCTACTAGAATAATGATGAATTATTTCCATGTACTCCCAAGTACCTCCATGTATCTGTTTAGATACTTTAAAAATATATCCGAATCAGAGAGGCATTAAATAATATAAATATTAAAACGTTAAAAAACAACTTATTGTAATAGCATTTTTTATGTAAGATTACATTTTTGGTCTTATCTTACTTACTTTTCCAAAAAAAGTGATCTAAAGTTATTATACAAGATAAAAACAATTATAAACCTATTTTAAATAAAATTATTAAGCACCTGAAATTAAAAAAAATCCTATCATACATAAACAAGCAATTCAACAAACGCCAGGCACTGTCAACGGCACAGTAGTCGGTGAATGAAAAACAACACGAAATAGAGAGCTTCCGCTCCCCGGCCCTCAAGAACTCGCTCCCACACAAGAACGTTACATCACCCTGCCGTAACGAAAACAGCGCCGAAACGAAAAAGCACAAAAGCAATATTATCATCTCATTATCCAAAAACCGGAAACCTGGGAGCAAGAAATCATCATCTCAGGGTCCCAGTCTCAGGGCCCGGGTTCAGTGTCATCCTTGTGCCCGCTTCAAATTGGACGATAATGTGTTCGCCGTTCGTCGCTCTCGATTTCAAGATGTGACACTCGGAAGAAAAGTGAGGGCAACAAAAAAACACACACACACAGCAAACGCGATTATTTATCGTCGTTCCAGGCGAAGCAGAAGGTACCGGGAAGGCCATTCCCAAAAAACTAATGACTTCGATTCGGTTCGATCTACATCCGGTTCGACGGCGTTCCGCATGCAAATTTTGTCGTTGTGCGACTGCTTTTTTTGTACATTTTTATGTCTGCTTTTTTTCTTGATCCCTGTTCTCTCAGAGCGAACGCGCGAGCGAAAACAACTTTCGCTAACGCAAACTACTGCAGGTGCACACAGGATGCCCGCCCGAATCGCGCCCGAAATGCATCCGTGCTCACTCGAAACGCTGCCGTTCGCTCGTGTAACGATTCGCTGGGATGGGATTTTGCTTTATTTTCCACATTAAAAGCTACCCCCGGGGGTGTCCTTCGGTAGCGAATTGCAATGAAATGTAATCACACTGATTACAATGTAGCACAGGGAGCGCTGAAGAACACACACACACATAGATTTCCCGCCGGAATGGCGGAAGAACGAATCCCGGAGCCGGTGATTCGAGCGTTGCGCTCCCTTTTGCCGACCGGCGGAAGTTATTTCGTCCTGCCGGAAGAATTTACTCCCTGCCTGCCCGAGCCCGTGGAGCGAACGGCGGCGAAATAAAAGCGGAAACGAAATTTCCCCAAAGCCACGTCCGATTATTGCCATCGTTAGCCGCGCGAAAGTTATGGAAGAACCGATTATCCGTGGAAATTACCCCGTCGAAGTTGGTTATGTGTTCCTTGTACTTGTACGAATGCGCAACCACGTACGGTGACTGGCCGGCCGCGCTGGGGAAGACTTTGGGGTTTCCTTTGTCCTTCACAATCCGGTTGTTCGCACGCTCTTAGCGAAACCGCAGCCAAAGCGGTCGTCGAAACATAAGGCGGCACGAAAACGCGCGCGGTAGGACAATTTACAAGAGATGGGAATATTTTTGCCAATTTTTCGGAGTTTTTGTCACCGGGTACAGTGTCGGTCGAAATGGTCGCATATATTTTAAAACCAGTTTTTTTTAATTTATTTGTTCAAAACCAACGACGTATTCAATTGTTTGTTTATAGTATTACTCAAGCGAATAACGACTTGCATTATCTCAATTGCCAATAAAAGTATTATTTTATTGTCTTTTTCCTTTCATCCATAGAGGATAAACCATAACGTCATTATTTTTATTATGGTTTTGATGGTTTAGTTTTGGGTTTCACAGATTTTCACTATAAATATATTCACTTTTTCCTAATTGTGATTAAGCACAGTTCAGTAACAACAGTTAACTATCCAAGGTTCCATATCTGCAGGAGTATAATTTGTTTAAAATGAACTTATTTTCAATGCAAATATTTTCAATCAATTTTGATGAGATTTTAGTTGTATTTTGATCGTTTTTCTTTCATTTTTGTTAGAAAATTATTATCTTTCACTCAATTCTCTGTATCTTATATTTCCTTGTAGTCGAACACAAAGTCGTACAAAGTTTTCTTGAAAATAAGTCTACGTTTCATAACTAAAGAATACTTTTCTTGATTTTTAACCAATTGTTTATGTTTTGATAGAAATTTGGCAGCCATGTGTCATAAAACCTTTTCAAGCTTTGCAATCATTCATCATTAAACAATCACAATCGTCATTAAAACCTCTGTACCCAATTATAAACCTTTTTAAGCTAATTTCGAAGCTGAGCAAAATTCAATTAAGTCAATATTAGGTCAACAGAAGCGAAAGATTGATTTTTTTCTAATATGTAGTTGTGAGATTGGAAACTAATAAAATATTTTATAAAGTATGCCTAGCCAATATTATAGTGCATTATTCATTAGTTGCAAAACGTTTATCCAACACTGTTCACGGCGTTCTTCGAACAACGACGTGACGGTTCCAGCGTGCACGTTTATGGCCAATATACAGTCTCATGTGCCAATCGTAGAATCCAGGAATTTGCCTAAACTTTACACGTCCTGGGAAAATAAGCTGCTTCCAAACAGACATCACTTTTCGCGTGAGAATGTCCACGTCCAAGACTTGCGAGAAAGCGACCACATTAGGGTTGTAAAGTTTGGATTCTTGCATGTCGTTATTTTATTGCCCTTGCAGCAGCATAATCGTCTGCCGTGCCCGGTTCAAACGTGCTTGATTTTTACTTGCTGTTCAATAATTTGGACCTCTTCTCTGGCCACTCCACCAGAGGTGACACTGTTTTGTTGGCCTCTGTTTTGTTCAGACGAACAAAATGGCTGAGCGGCTAACGCCTCCAAACGGAGTAAAAACGCGCGAAACCAACCATTTTGAACTACACTTTAACGCACGGAGAACACCGTTAGCATAATCATCCACCGAGGGAGGGAGTGTCGGTGTGGAAACAAGGGAACAAGGGGCGGGTGCCGAAAGAATGGGGATTGTAGGTAAAAAGTTTCCTGCACCACTTGAACGCATTTAAATAAACTTCGCAGCTGTGGGAAATGGGTAGCGCGATCCCTTTTCAGTGCCGGATTATTTGCCGATTTCTTTGTTTGTGTTTCCTGGTCATGCCATTCTGAGTGAGTGTGTGCGTGTGTGTGCGTGCGGGTGGGAGTTGCTGAATACGGCACTGAATATAGATGCTGAATTTTAAAACCCACGCCGCTGGAAAGGATAATCGCATTACTTTTATTGAAGATTTCGCTGCGAACAAATCGCGTCCCGCTTACTCAGCCACAACTGCTGCGTAATGGGTTTTTAACATATTTATGGTACGTATAATGTTGTTTTTTACGCCTATGGTGATTTTGCAGCCGTCGTGAGCGGGTACAAGGCTCTGGTCTAGGTTGTATTAAAGCCGGAAATAGCAAGTAATGAGAACGATTTTCCCGAATGCACTTAAAAACACAGTGGACACGTTAGTGGTGTGTTTCTTATTTGTGCAAAAGATACCAGCAACAAATTAATATATCATATTCCCAAGGACCAGGGAGAGCTGAATCGTTCATAGCCTGATCCAGCTATCTCTTTCACACACCTATGATGACCTGACAGGACATACGTTAGTGGTTGACAATCGATTAGTTGAAAACGCTGGCAAAACAAACTAATACGTTTAAAACTAAAGACTTTTAATTTGAAAACAATTGCAACGATTTCTAAAGAGAAGAAAATACGTTAATGAAAATGGAATTTATGCAGCAGCTTGTTTACTCAAAAATGACAGGATAGAACTCACATCCTTGTATGAGACTAAAGTACAAAAGAACTGCGTTTTTGGGTTGAAAATCTGTTCAATATTATCTATGTATTTTAACTACGTGTAGTCCATTATATAAAAAAGGCATTATATCGAGCAGGTAATAGAGGTGGACCCTAACGATGATCGGTTTTATATGCAACACGTTGATCGTGCAAGTATCGAGGTAGGACTCAAAACGTTGTTCAATTTAAGGAATAACACGGTTTATTTCGCTCCTGGATCTGTTTATCGATTTAACCGATCGATAGCGATTTAAATTCTCAAGTATAAACATCACAAAGAATGCTTTCTTCTGCTGTTTTCAAAATATCATATCTATTAGTTTTAAATAACAACACTGCTCAAGAACGTATTAAACCACGTCAAAATACGAGCTTATATTTTCCCTTCGTGCACTATTGTCCATTTCACCGTGGCGCCCTCTACTGGCAAAAAAATCTGACTGGGCTTACCTTAGGTTATACGTTGAAATTTGGCGGTTAAAAATATAATCATATTGCTTTTGCAATAAAAATACTTTTTATTGGAAATACACGATCATTTTTCACCTGTTGACAGCGTTGCTAGCAATAGCACGATAAGTGCGGTGATAAATTAGAAACTATAGCTTTCGGTGTCAATGTTGCAGATAAAAAAATACTGAAAATTGACGGGCTTCGGAAGCTTGGAAGCATCCTTAAGGTTAAAATAGTTAATCTTGCTTAATCTTCAACATTTTTTTGGAATCGTTTATTCCACGAAAATCAGGTATCGTTTACCAGGATTGAAGATAATACTACTACACAAGTGAGAAATAGCTTTCACCAAGGTGTGAGATCTATCTAAGGTAAAACTCAGGATGAAAATTGTAAAAAATATTCTTTCTCAATATTGTATATGAAACCCTATCTTTCCATAAATGTGAAAGTTCTGGCGCATTTGGATTTTTTTAATATTAAATAAAAAAAACTGTTGTATCTTGGGCTTCTATTTCAAATTGCCTTTCAATTTTCAATCAATCTCACAGGTCCTAACATCAAAATCAAACATTTGATGTCGAAAACAAACATCTCGAGTGCGAAATGTGCAGAATAAACGCCGCGTTCCGAATGTGCTAAACGGTCGGGCTAGAACATCTCGTCCAACGCACTAACGAGCTCCATCGGTTGCCGGTTGTTTGCACTTGGCGCAATATTTGCCGTGCTACGGGGGAGTGCGTCTGTGTTGGTGGCTGGCTGCCACTTACCATACCACGCGTCCACGCTCCACTCGGGCGCTCGGCAACTGGCATTGATGACAGTTGTTTGTCGATAAATAAAAGCGCCTGCTACGACATTAGACGACAGCGGCGTACGCTAATCGTTCGCAGCATTCGAACTAATGAAAACGCGCCAGTGTCTTCACCGGGTGAACCGGGCAAAGACGGCCAGCCTTTCGCACCAATTGTTCCCCCGTTCGCTGGCGTTATCGAGCTGTCAAAACCGGCGGTACCACCATCAGCTGTCGCTGGAGGTCAAACCGAAATTTGATCTCAATTTGTTGACTGTGATATCTTTCCACAGAAATCCGTGCTCTCGTCAGAGGTAACAAGGGTTTTGGGGTCGTTTGATCTGTGTTGGGCAAGAAGCGACGCACTTGGAAATAGTTTTACTTTGACATTTTCATCTTGACCTTTAGCGGCACTGTTGAGAGTCGGTGGCCGGAGAAGTGGTCATAATTTGTTTCGTGTAGTTTACCAACAGAAGACAAGAAACTTAGATAATTGAGAGTTTCAATCTTTTCGCAGAGAATGGTTCTGGTTTTGCGTCGCTTTTGATTCGCAATTCAGCCAATTTAAGGCTAGTTTAATTATGTATTGTGTATCTTATGGATATTTCATTAGCAACAAATACGATTGACATGATACTTAACACAAAAAAATACGTAAAATTCAAATTCCAGCAATTTTGATGAATACTTTGACTACAAGATTCATCCAAAACTATGTTATCTATAATATAGAAGGTCGTTTATAACAAATAGTAGTCTTTTTGGATGTTGCAACGGTTATATGTAACGGATAATAACTAATGTTTGTAAGTGGTTGTACAAATTGTTTTGTTACATAGAGCAACTTTGCTCATGACAATAAAGTCTCAAAGTAATACAAAAAATGTGCAATAATAAAATAAAAATATAATAAACTACAAGTTGTATAGTTATGTTACGCACTGTATAACAGAAACACATAATATTTTTTGGTTGCAAACTATTTTCTTAAAATTTTCCCCTGGATTTAGGAGCATTAGTTATTAATCACAATTTATGATCATTTTTATAACTTTTGACCACGCCAAGCCCCTTCATTACTCACTGTGCGCCATCGGTTGCTATGTGCGTGGGCACGCACCTATGCATCCCCACGGTCTGCGCGCACGCGAAACGGTTCATGAACCGTGTACCGAATGATTATGCAAATTAGCCACCGAAAGGAGGGCAGCAGGTTCGATTCGTTGGTGCGTGGGAAATTTATTGGATACCTCGCAGACGGAGGCTGTCGTCGTCGGGGTCTTAGGCGGCTTAAAGTTGTGGAGTGCGCGCCATTTATTCTCCCCATCTGCCTTTTTAAAGCGGGGTCTTTATCATATGTGGAGCTCGGGCGTCACGCCCTCTCCGAGCGACGTGAAATATGTTGCCCATTTTACGCTTTTGTGCAACCCGACGCGCCGGTTTCGGTTGACTTAGGCGACTTGGGCCACCATGCGTCTCCACCGGGCGGGTCGGGCGGAACTGGCACGCACGTTCACCGGAAGGAAGCATGCGAGCGATCATAAATCACCGTGTATTAACCCCGTGCGGCGACACGGGGCCCGTGCTCAATCGATCCACCTTCCCGCTAGTCTTCCCTCGTGGGTTCCCTCCGGTGTCCTCGGAAGTATTTGTTTCGCGCCAGACATCGGTAAGATCCTCCCGAATGGGAACGGGGCGTATGGTTGACAAATTTGCTTCCTGTGGTGGTGCCGCTACCCGGGCTTGCCACGCCTGCAACACGTGACCTTCGTTTCGGTGGTACGCGCCGAAGAAGGATGTATATTTTCCCACGGTCTGTCACATGATAGATGGGAGCCCGCGTGTGGCGACATTTGTCGTGGTGCGCGTTGCGAATGCTATCACAACAGTGCGTGCAGAAAGCGCTCGCGAGAACGGAGCGCGACCGGAATGGAGCGCAGAAATGACACGAAATAATTTTTCCCATCTTCCGGCGGGCGTCGCAACGCGTGTGCGCTTCGTTCTTCTCCGACGCCGGAGATCAACAATTTCTGGTGGAGTAATTTCTGCCGTTTTTCCCCGGGCGAAGACTGTGTTTTTGGGTTTCCTGTACGCTGTGGCGTGCGCTACGGTGGAGAATTCGCGATTCTGCAGAAAATTTTCTTCCACCATGGAGGCGCATGGAGGCGCATGGTGGCGCGTGCGAACCGAGGAACGTGATTTCTGCACGAACGTGGATGAAGAATGCGCTGCGTCTGGCGGGCTTATGATTTATGAACGTAGCACCAGGTCGCCATTGTTTCAAGTGATGGCTCTTTTTTTTTGCACTGCCCACCGGTCGGTGGTTGGGTCAGCAGTTGTGTTAAATGTTCTCACCTTCATCAAACGGTCCTCTATAGACCGACTAGAATCGAGCTTTAGTGGCATTTTTTCCCCCTGCTTATTTGTAAGAAATCATACAACACTCTGTGTCTGTGTTCTGTTCGCTGATGCGCTATTCTATTCTAGACAGCTACGAGAGAGAGAGAGTGAGAAAAGGAAGGGCGAGCGACCCACCAAACCCACGTGGGTCACGGAATGGCAAGTGAAGTTCTTGACTAGTATTTTTATTATGCCTCAGAGAAAATGAAGCCTTCAACTTAAGTATCAGGTTGTTCTGGAGTTGTCAGGCATTAGGATTTACACTCAACAAACGTGCTATGCATGTGATTCTCAATATCTTCGTTGAAAGATCTTGAATCCAATTGATTATACCTGGAGCATAGAAAGCATATACTCCAACAAATATCCTCCACACGAAAACGAACTTGCATCGTGCTTGGGAGTCGATTTCCAAAATCGCCTGGCGTTCCACTCACCGGATTAGGGCACAAACCCGTGAGCCCAATCGACCTTGTTTCGGTTGACCCCATAAAGTTACGCAACAAACTGTCGCTCGCCAACTGTCGCCCGCCCAGTTCCGGCAGATTCGTTATCGAATCGGACGCCCCGGAGCAACCCACACACCGTGGGAGGTACCTCCGGAAACTAATCAGCTTGAAAGTGCCGTCCGTCTCCCGGTGGCCCGGTGCTTTGCGTAACCCATGCCGCTGCGTGTGTGACATTTCGCTTCCTGTTCTTTCCCGCTTCAACCATCCACGGTAATTTCTGCTCTGCCCCCCGCTTTGGTCAGTTCCGTTGACACGTTTGGGATGAGAAGAAACTATTTGGTTTTTGATACTTTTTTGGCTAAATTCCTAGGAATTCTTCCACGTAGTTCCTTGTAGTTGGTAACGATTGCAAAAATTTTTCGTTCTATTTTAATCTTTACAATCATTTGTCAACTACAGCTGTTGGAATCGACTATGAGATCATGAAAATATAGTATGATCTCGATTTACTACGATAAATTAGTTAGTTGGGCTCAGATACGGAACTTATTAGGTGATTGAGCGCACACTAGAATGGAATCTTTTCAAAATGATTCTCCAAGTTATTTTTCAATATAAATTCTGTTCTTCCAATGTTTAGCTGGTTCAGGTATTAGCCCGTTTGGATGCTCTCCAGATCTGACATCTGTCACTCTATTCATCAATTTACTCTATTTACATCAAATCACTCTATCCAGTTTTAAATGCATTTCAAACTTTTGATGTTTTCGGTAACTATTTGGTTTTTGATACTTTTTTGGCTAAATTCCTAGGAATTCTTCCACGTAGTTCCTTGTAGTTGGTAACGATTGCAGATATTTGTCGTTCTATTTTAATCTTTACAATCATTTGTCAACTACAGCTGTTGGAATCGACTATGAGATCATGAAAATATAGTATGATCGCTCGATTTACCACGATAAATTAGTTAGTTGGGCTCAGATACGGAACTTATTAGGTGATTGAGCGCACACTAGAGTGGAATCTTTTCAAAATGATTCTCCAAGTTATTTTTCAATATAAATTCTGTTCTTCCAATGTTTAGCTGGTTCAGGTATTAGCTCGTTTGGATGCTCTCCAGATCTGACATCTGTCACTCTATTCATCAATTTACTCTATTTACATCAAATCACTCTATCCAGTTTTAAATGCATTTCAAACTTTTGATGTTTTCGGTTGCTACCATACTCTCAAACGTGGTAGCAAAGCAAAGAAATCATGTTACACAAAAAACAAACCCTATCGGGACTCATAAGACTTAGTTAAAATAGTTAAATCACTAATTGAGTCCAGATATGAACTAAACATGAACTAAAAATAGCTAAAACTACCAATGTGTAGCTTTGAAACACAAATGGTAGAGATAAAGATTATTAACAAATCAATGAGACATAAATTGACTAGGTATTTTAATATCTGTCATATGTTGAAAAGCTCTTTTTTGTATCAAAAACATTGAAAACCCATAATGGTCTTATTCTATACAGAGTTTATAGTCCTCCTGGGTTCCAAAGAACTTTCTACGCAGTATGTCTTTTTATTCTACGAAACATAAACAAAATGTAGCAAACATTTATGTTGACGAAACGTCCTTTAAGTAATTCTGTTAGGTCATATTGTCTAAACAAGAACATCCCGTCTTGGGGAATGAATGTTGGAGTTTTTATTCCTTGCAATGGGCAGAATAAAGATCCGATGAACTTAAACAGATCCAATAGAAAAATGTATTGAATCACTAATTGAGTCCAGATATGAACTAAACATGAACTAAAAATAGCTAAAACTACCAATGTGTAGCTTTGAAACACAAATGGTAGAGATAAAGATTATTAACAAATCAATGAGACATAAATTGACTAGGTATTTTAATATCTGTCATATGTTGAAAAGCCCTTTTTTGTATCAAAAACATTGAAAACCCATAATGGTCTTATTCTATACAGAGTGTATAGTCCTCCTGGGTTCCAAAGAACTTTCTACGCAGTATGTCTTTTTATTCTACGAAACTTAAACATAATGTAGCAAACATTTATGTTGACGAAACGTCCTTTAAGTAATTCTGTTAGGTCATATTGTCTAAACAAGAACATCCCGTCTTGGGGAATGAATGTTGGAGTTTTTATTCCTTGCAATGGGCAGAATAAAGATCCGATGAACTTAAACAGATCCAATAGAAAAATGTATTGGTTTCAGAATAGCATTGGAGTAGATAAGATACAGAATTAGTTGTACAGATATATGCTGTGTACACAAAACTATCTATTGATTCTTAATCTTACTTCGATATGCTTTCAAGTTTTGTTAGGTTCTCTTATAGCTCTTAGAGATAGCACTAACTATCGCTCGTATACCAGACAGTATAAGCGTCCTAATTGAATACTTTCTCAATTATAGTGTAGAATTGAATGTACCTGCTATTACACGATCGTACGTATGCAGCACCTAATTTACAATAATTGATCCGAACCCAAAACCACTCATCACACTTCCCCGTTCCGTCCTGTTAATCGAGCGACAAATGATCAAATACCCCAGACGCTCCGGCCATCATTCATTTCATCAGCTCGTGCTGATTTACATTTTCATCGCGACTCCCATCCCATCCCCGTCCTGGCGGCGGCTACTGCTGCTTGTTTGTACGATCCGAGCCGGAACGAGGTGCGCATGGCCACGGCCACACATTAATTAGCGAGCGCGCTAGAGAGGGAAGTGCGAGCGCGAGTCGAACACAACGCGACACATCTTCGGTCAACAGACGGAGGTGACGGGAGGAGCGGATGACCGTTTC
This sequence comes from Anopheles cracens, assembly GCA_002091845.1. Taxonomy (NCBI): domain Eukaryota; kingdom Metazoa; phylum Arthropoda; class Insecta; order Diptera; family Culicidae; genus Anopheles; species Anopheles cracens. The sequence goes on from KZ070509.1 coordinate 60,122, forward strand.
GGCGGTTCCAAACAAATTGGAACGCTTCGATACAAACAGGCGTTACACGGTGGCCCATCGTAAACATCGTAAACACTTTGTTTAACATCGTTTTGAGCATACACATCTCGTACGTCTCGTTTGAACTGAAGCGCGTGGCGGACGCGGGCTCGGATAGGTGTAAATTGAAAGTGCTCCACTTCCTAGAACTCTATCGAGGACCGGCGCGACGATGCGAGGGCATATCTATCTTAATCTATTGACAGCTTTTTTCCCTCTTTCTTCTTCTTTATGCCTATGCTCTTTCCGCCTGGAGGAGGTCTCCGCTGACAGAGGAATGTCAAGAATAGATGACGGAACGGGAGCGTTCCGTTCATCCGTTTACAGGCGGAACGTGTAAATACCTTTCCCGCACGGCGGTATGTGAGACACCGTGTGAGTTTTTACTCAGTTCTGTCTTCTTTCCAAACTGCTGGTCAACGTAGGGTCATGCTGGGACGCGTAAACATGCTCACACGAACTTGCCGCCGGGTTCACGCCGGAGAAAGGAGAAACATCATCGCAGTGACAGATGGTCACACCGGATAACTTACACCCACCGGAACACAGTTCAAAGACGGACGCGACCACTCGTCGGTCGACCCATCGTCGGTGATGAGGGTTCTGCGTGCGTCTTACCACGCTCTCCGCACCCAGTCGAGCAAAAACACCCTTTCCGCCGGCTGTCAACTGTCGGAAATGGATGACCGACCGGTAAGATAAACATTGCACCAGAAAGAAAACCCTTAGCTGTCAGCCGGACCGGGCAGATGGACGCTAAAGATGAAACGTCCGTGGCGTCTAGGAGCGACACATCTTTAGAATTTGGAGCAATTGGTCGGTCGGAATAGAGAGTGAAAAATGCGGTACACTAAGCGTGACGACATTGGATTGTTCCTTATCTCGGACAAGATCCGTACATGGGCGAACACCTCGAGGAATGTTATCATCACAACTAAACCGTACCCGTGCGGCCATCATTCATTTCATCAGCTCGTGCTGATTTACATTTTCATCGCGACTCCCATCCCATCCCCGTCCTGGCGGCGGCTACTGCTGCTTGTTTGTACGATCCGAGCCGGAACGAGGTGCGCATGGCCACGGCCACACATTAATTAGCGAGCGCGCGAGAGAGGGAAGCGCGAGTGCGAGTCGAACACAACGCGACACATCTTCGGTCAACAGACGGAGGTGACGGGAGGAGCGGATGACCGTTTCGGTGGTTCCAAACAAATTGGAACGCCTCGATACAAACAGGCGTTACACGGTGGCCCATCGTAAACATCGTAAACACTTTGTTTAACATCGTTTTGAGCATACACATCTCGTACGTCTCGTTTGAACTGAAGCGCGTGGCGGACGCGGGCTCGGATAGGTGTAAATTGAAAGTGCTCCACTTCCTAGAACTCTATCGAGGACCGGCGCGACGATGCGAGGGCATATCTATCTTAATCTATTGACAGCTTTTTTCCCTCTTTCTTCTTCTTTATGCCTATGCTCTTTCCGCCTGGAGGAGGTCTCCGCTGACAGAGGAATGTCAAGAATAGATGACGGAACGGGAGCGTTCCGTTCATCCGTTTACAGGCGGAACGTGTAAATACCTTTCCCGCACGGCGGTATGTGAGACACCGTGTGAGTTTTTACTCAGTTCTGTCTTCTTTCCAAACTGCTGGTCAACGTAGGGGCATGCTGGGACGCGTAAACATGCTCACACGAACTTGCCGCCGGGTTCACGCCGGAGAAAGGAGAAACATCATCGCAGTGACAGATGGTCACACCGGATAACTTACACCCACCGGAACACAGTTCAAAGACGGACGCGACCACTCGTCGGTCGACCCATCGTCGGTGATGAGGGTTCTGCGTGCGTCTTACCACGCTCTCCGCACCCAGTCGAGCAAAAACACCCTTTCCGCCGGCTGTCAACTGTCGGAAATGGATGACCGACCGGTAAGATAAACATTGCACCAGAAAGAAAACCCTTAGCTGTCAGCCGGACCGGGCAGATGGACGCTAAAGATGAAACGTCCGTGGCGTCTAGGAGCGACACATCTTTAGAATTTGGAGCAATTGGTCGGTCGGAATAGAGAGTGAAAAATGCGGTACACTAAGCGTGACGACATTGGATTGTTCCTTATCTCGGACAAGATCCGTACATGGGCGAACACCTCGAGGAATGTTATCATCACAACTAAACCGTACCCGTGCTGTTGTTCCAAGCTTATCTGGATCGAACGGTTCCACAGGCTTCATGGTGTAAGGGAGAGAGTGCTTCTAAAATAAAGAAATGTTGGTCCTTCGAACCGGAAAGCAACACAATAGCTCCCACATCTGGAACCCTCCGAGCTGAGGCGCCACCAGCATGAGTGGGGAATTGAATTTCATCTCGATTGCACTCGCAAAACTTCCCGCAAATGGATTTTGTAGATTAAGATGTACCGCAGCGTTGAAACTATGAGCCTGAATGTGATGAGTTCATCTTGGTAGATGCTTCACCATTGTATTGGCGTATCAGATATATTTTTACATTTTTTATAGTGAGCCAATGGCTCAGTGTGAAATTCTTCTAGTGTTGGAACCCATTTTCCACAATACAATCTTCTCCCACTTAAGAGTTATTGCAGTAGATCTTCTTTGCCCAGTTCCCATAGATAACTTCAAAAACTACCTAATTTAAACATATAAAATCAGTAAAATATAAAAAAGAATAATAATCAATGAAAAAATAATCTTCCATACACACTTTTTACTCAATCACCCACACATTCGATCACTCTATGACGTATAACACACTTTTTATGGTAAAATATTTGCACTATCAACTAACACACAACTAACTACAGAGAGCTTACTACAAAGCTGAAAAGAGCAGTTTATGTAGTAAACCGTATCAAATAGGCCGATCGTAGATATTAAAACGAACTTAGGTAAAGGTTCGATGAAGTTACTAACAATTGTTTATTAAATATCTATGTTTTAATATCTAAAGATAAAAGTGGAAGTAGAAATAAAAGCGAAAACGATCGAAGAAGAGTTGGAAAGAACTATGTAAGAGACGCCAAAGAGAAGCGAAACGACGAAGTAAACATCTAAAAGCAGAAAACAACGATGCAGGCTGAAAATAGAAGCTAGAAAACACGTTCTTCTACCGTTTTCTCACACACAGATAGAACAGTATTCGCTAAACTAATGTGCAAAATGCAGCGATGATGAGTGTGATGATATTTTCGCAAAGATGAAATGATTCCGTATTGCTCAGTGTGGTTCTTTTTATTGGTGTTTGTGTTAAAACCATACTGAAAAAGTTTAATTGCACTTAAAGTGTTTTCGTGAAGTGTTTTTATAGCTCGTTGTGCGTGTACACAGTTCAAGTCTGTTACCTTTCCCAACACATATAAACACACAAATGAAACAGGTGGAAGATTGATAGTCAGACAGAAGTAGATAGAACCGATATGTTTCGGTGAGACGTATAGTAATCTCGTCTTCAAGAAGAATAGAGCATTGAAGAGAAGAAGAGCGTAAGAAATAGTCTAGTGATAGCGTTTGTGGATAGGTGGAAGCTAACTAAACTGTGGAGTGAGAGAAGTATCGTTTCCGGGGGAAGAAAACGTAGAAACGGGAGGGTAAGACGGAAAGTGACAGAGAAATGTACAGCGAAAAGAAAAACAAAACAAAAAAACACACACACACGTCAAAACCGTGATCATGTTTACCTGTACACTTAAGCCCCTGGTGGATCAAACCGTACAACAGCGAACCACAGTGATCGCAAAACGTCGGACTCGAATAGGTCGACACTTTAAACTCATGCTTGGTACGGGTGTCCTACGGTGGTATGGGTGTTTGTTGTTGTATTTTACGGTTCCACATGACGTTTGGAGGTTGGAGGTTTGACAGTTTTGTGTGCAATTTTATTGTGGTGGTTCCAAGGTTGTTTTTTGTTGTTGTTTGTTTGTTTTTTTTTCCATACGGTGAAGGGAAATTGTGGGTCAAATTGATCGGTTTACATTCAATGTTTCGTTGGTTGTTGTGGTCGTGATGAAACGTTGGTGGATGATGGTGGTTTGGTGGTGGAAAGTTCGAGTTCGGTTGTTTTTTTTTTCGTATTTTGCACAAAAATCATGAAATAAAACATAAAAGATATAGAAAAAGGAGAAACATTAGAACCGCTAGTAATGGTGTAACACAAATTTAAATTATCCTGAAATAGACTATTGAGGTAAAAACAAAAGAGAATTAAACGGTTAAAATGGTATCTGCTCCAACAGGAACAACAGAATGAACAAACCGTAAAAAGGCAACACAACATGATCATATAACCTGAAAATAAGTAATCAGTCAGATCGAAAAAAGGAACAATAAAACAAAAACAAAGCAATAAAGCCAATGTTACTTTTCTTAAGCGAATTATTTATGAACGGTGCGTTGAACTTGATACGAGCAAGTAGGAAAACAAACTGCAATCAGCACTTCTATTCTATGTTCGCTATTCTATGGCCATCTTCGAAAACAAAAGTACAGACACACATTCACGCAACGAATCGCAACGTCCTCCGGAACCTGTGCTAATGCAAAGCGTGTGTAAATCGTTTGCTTTACACGTTGCTGTCGAATGTCAGTTTGCTGTTTCTTGTTCCGAATCCCAGACTAGACTGGTACCAGAGGAGAATCGATTCTAATTCGGTAGGCATCAGCAGCAGCAGCAGCAGCGGCAGATGAAACTCGAAACGAACACAATCCAACACAAAAACGCAAGCCAGCACACACGATCTCTATTCTAAAGCAGTCGCGAAGACGTTCCAAGAAGCGTGAGCGTTACTTGTAGCGAATGAAAATTCGCACTCTATTCTAGCACTCTCTATGCGCCTGCTACACGGTCCCAGGCGGGACTACCAGTGAATGGACAGAAACGTCAACGGTAAACCATTCCGCACTCGCTTTACGCATGCAAGCACGCAGCCGAATCACACGTGAGATAGTTACAACCATGTGCCATACGTTCACGACTGCACAAGACGATTTATTTGACGCTGCGTAGCCTTGCCGTGACCTAACGCTGTCGAACGCGCCATGGAAAAGCTTTTTACTGGAAACTAGCGAATTATTTTGCTCGATAAGTGAAATCAAAACTTGGGAATGGAACCAGTGGAAGCAAATCTGTCAGAAACAAACATTTGGCATAAAACGGTGGAGACAGGAGATCAGGGAAAAGGGCTCGGAACATATCCTGAAAAAAAACTCCCTTTTATGGAAATATTCAATCAAAAGCTCTTTATTTAACAAACCGAAACTAAGCTCCATTCGAGTGAACAGTTTGACTTTCTGGTGTATTTTATAAAAACACAATGGAAAATTGCATACTATGCACCAAAAAAGGTTAAAAAAAAATTAAGAATAAACTTATTTTAATTTATTAATTCGTCGGTTAATTCGGCTACCCATATTTTGGTCCACAATACACCATATTGCAATGGTTGCTTTTGAAAATATCAGTAAAATACGAAATTTTAATTCACTCAACCACTATAAGACACAATGTTTTGCTAGAAGTGTGCAAAAGTATAAGTATATCACTGATATTTGACAAAATAATCGAAATAGCATAGGATTTGAAGTATTGGACATAAATAGATTAAGAATTATATTTCAAAAGAATTTAAATTCTTTTTTTTTGCAAATTGTGTTCAAAATTCAACCAAAAATTCAAACTAACTAACAATCGTTTGATTCAAGAAATTGTTTGATGTACAGATACATCAACGCTACAGGTTTGAACCGAAACCCGGCTGCCAGTGGAATAATACCTGCCCCGGAGGCATTCGCGTGCGCTGAAACGAATCATCACGGGAGGCCGGCCGGCGCCGGTCAGAAGCAACAGCAAAAACCGCTCACAAACAAAACCGCACGCTTTGGGGCGGGTTTTCTTTGGCTTCACCCCCACCTCCCCGTTCGCTACCCCCCGCTACCAGTCGCCAGACGGCTGAAATTGATGAAGAGATATTATGTAAACGGGGTGGCAAAACGGGGTGGGAACTCCCGGGTGCGCCCCGGCCCGCTTTCTGTGCGAGTGTGTTTGTGACGCGCCGTTTGTCATAATAATTAAATTTTCCACAGCACAACCGATCCACTCCGACTGGCCCAGCTGGCCGTGGCATATTTTTTCGTCTGCCCGTTGGCTCGGCTTCTTGCAGTGGTTTTTCTTTTCGCTGTGACCGTCCCAACACGGTGGGTCAATAGTTTTGGGCGGCGACGAAACAACGACGAAACCGGTCACACGAAAGCCAAACACAACGACACACAAACCGCAGCCCGGCCACGGTACAGGGTTTTCGGCGTGAGCCTGGCTGGGCGTGGATTTAACACCGGAGGCGTTTGATTGAGACGAAATGTGTCGTTTGAAGTGTGTGCACAAATTGAAACAATTTGCGTAGCGACTGGTAATCGTTCATGCCGGCAGCTAATATTTTTGGAAGCCTGCGTGCTTCTGGTAAGTAATTAATGCGAGCTGGTTAATCATAAGCTCGCTCTGCTCTCATGTGCTTTCAAAGAATGCGCTTAAGAACTAAACACAGCGATATCCAAACGATTCTCCATAAGCAAACACGTCCTAAGCCCTCAGCTACACTGTCAGCTTCGATGCGCTTTTTTAAGAGTGTCAATTTTCACGTGTGTCATATCGTTATACATTTTTTTCCTTTTTTTTCAGACTATTCCTTTTGTGCATACTGCAACATTTTATTCATTATATTTTAAATATTGTTATTTTATTAAAAAATGATTTAATTATTCAGATATTTTAAGAACAACAAATAACCATATATTTATTTTAATTTGTTTGTATATAGTTGAGATTTCATAAGATAACATATCTGCAATTGATTAGTTATGTCGATGATTGTTTTAGTTTAATTCATTTAACTTATTATTTATTTTATTTTTTAAGCATTTTATAGTCTAATGTTCACAAATATGTATACCATAACGCTATTCTTGTTTATTACTTATGCTACTAATCGTAGTTAGTTAACATTAGTGATGAGGCATTCTTTAACATGAAATATCACCACTCATATTGGTCACTTATTTTCGAGGTGAGTCATTCTTTCAGACCCCAGCCCTTATTTATTAGGGTAACTCAGGAATACGCTTGAAGTTCATCTCTCTCTCTCTCACTTGCAGCATTACGCAAAACGCGAATTGCAGCAAATAGTCTGATTGCAGCGTAACTTTCACCTTCGCTGCTAGATCATCTGTCGCTAACCGGAATAAAGAATCCAGAAGCGGCCAGAAGCGCCCTGAAGCGGCTAGAAGCGGATCGTGGAGTTGAGGCTTAATAAACGCTATACGGATTCCGTGAGAGGAAACCATACGGCATGTGATTAAATCACTTTGTTTCGTTACAATTATTCTAAATCACGTGAATTAAACATACGTCATGAGTTTCCATTACAGTCAGAAGCTTTTCAACCTAATTTATAGCTTCTAATTCTTGTACAATGCAATCAAAAATCGCAATTAGATACATTTTTTATCAATAAAAGCAACAAGTATCTATTTTTTATCTGCATCTACTTTACCTACAAACACAACATCAATTCTCATCATATTTAGTGTTGCATCACATCCAGCGTTCATCGATTTCGATATCGAAAAATACCTCGAAAATTCGATTTCCACCTTCATCATGTCTACCGTGGCGAGGTTTGTTCATCAACCTCGCTTCCTGTGTATCGTCGCCGGTCGTCATCGGTTGCCACATAATTAAATTTCATATTTATTACATCGGCACCATCATCGCCACGCCGCTCGTTCACGCCATAATTGCAATCACACGCCACACCAAACCGCGACAGATGCGCACCAAATAAAGCGCACAACTTCCACTTCCGTTGTGCATTATTGTGTTCTATCCCCGAGCCCGGGGGCGCGCATGCTACTGTTTTGTTTTCGTTTATTGAATTGAACACCGTTTGGGTAAACGTTTTAAGCAAACATTCCGGAGCCCCCACTCACCAGAACCACTCACACACTTCAAAGGCCGTCTATTCGATATTCGTCCACCTGGGAAAGGCTGCGCGTGTCATTTCGAGAAGGGACCGCCGACTGATTGAATTTTAAAGCAAATCAAAATAGCTTCCACATAATTTCGAACCCACTCGTTCGCGTCGGTTCGACGTATTTATGAAGGCGTGAAAATTAAATGAGCTTCTAGCCCGGGTTGGGCCGGGAGCTTCTGGAGCCAACGCGATGCGACGAAGAA
>KZ070509.1:118356-138889 GCA_002091845.1 Anopheles cracens
CCGAGTGCAAATTGATAATATTACTGCTAAAACTACTAATACTTCAGTGTGCCATCAACCGGATCGGACTTCGTTTGACGTGTCGGTAAATTCAAATAGTTGTCGGCATCATAAATTACGCCTAGATGTATGCAATTTCCAAAACACTTTTCACAAATCTCTCCCTGACGGTTGGATGCACGGATTATCTGGCTAAAACTACGAAACCCGGACGACAACATTTCTCACCTGCCAATCTTCCTGCATTTCCTGCAATTCCAGCACCATTCGGCACTGTGCAATCGTATTTCTTAGAAGAAAGACAGCCTGTAACAGAACCAAACGAATTATGGTTTCAGCGAGATCATTCGTGGAGAACGGTAACATGGAAATAAAATTAAATGTGCGCTCATCACTCCAATACATACAAAGGAAAACACACGGATCCGACGAACGCAGAAATCCACAACGCCGTCTGAAGGCACGTGTGTAGAATCAAATTCAATTTAGCTCAATGATCACAACACGCACACGCGAGTTTAGGGGAAGGAGAATAAATCACGCACACACATACCCACAGGCGCAATAAATAGACGAAACAAGGAAGGTAACAACTCCTGTAGGTGGTTCTATCCGCGCACTTCTACGAAAGCAACAAGTTTTCGCGTGCCACATCAGCGTCGCCGTCGTCGTCGTCGTCGTCTGTCGTTCGGTGTTGCCATCAAAATGTCTTACTTCCGGACACTCGGCGGCTGGCAGATTGGATTGGATTCGATGGCGCCCGGAAGAACTGAATAGCTCTCCCACCACCACCACCACGGTGGTGGCATGCATTATGTACTCGCATTACGTTCAATTTATGTTAACGTATCGATTCGTTACGGGTGAGAAAAGACTAAGATGGACGTATGACGGAAAAAACATACCTCTCCCTCATAAAAGCCATTTTCGGTTAAATGATTCGTAAAGGATACTACGCGTTTGCGTTTTTTGTGTGTTGCGTGTGGTTCGCATCATAACAGAATTATCATTATCGGTATTTTATTATCATCTTCTTTAGCGTTTTGCGGCGCGTTTATGGTTTTGTTGTGGTTTTGTGTGTCGCATCACCAAAAGTGCAACCGTTGGCTCGGCTTCGTTTGTTTTAACATTGTTTTTTTTTGTTGTTAACATTAATGAGGGTCTTTTGTTCGCACTGTTCAACTCGTATCAACACAAACATTCGTCGTTCTCACACTCGCACATCGCACAGTTCTAGCGTTCGTATTCGATTCTCTTGCTCGCCTTCTCTCTTTTTCTCTCTTTATTTCTCTCTCTCTCTCTCACTCTTGGTTAGGTGTTTTGCCTATCTTTATCCGAATGCTAAAAACAAAACAACTTAAGCGCGGAATTAGCATCCCGCGGTAGTAACACGCTCACAACCCTAACCGGATCCGCGGATCGGTATGATCCGCAGACGTCTGTAATATGGCCTAGTAGTGGTAGTACGTTCTCATTTAGTCGCTAGGGGGGAGAAATATTTACAACACACGCGTCTCGGTTCAGGTGTGGCTACCTAGCTGTGTACAACGAATATATGTATAAGATGAAGGTATCTCGTACCTGTAATGCACAAACAAGGAACAGAATGATGCACAGTAAACAAAACGGTAAAAAAATGGGAAAAGGAAAAGAAAACAAAACATGCACAAATAATCGAAGGGAAAAACGGAGTGCAAATCCAAAACAGAAAGAAAAGAATGCTGGTAAACAGTACAGAAAACAAGCGAAGTAGGAAGAAAAAGAGTAAAGAAAAACAAATACAAAATTGCAAAACACTGTAACAAAACCACAAGCACCACAAATAGGCTTGCGGAGACTCAAAAGTAGAGAATACTTCAACAAAACACTTTCTTAATAAAAAGAAAGAGGTAAAACGAAGGAAGAAAACGAAAGTTCAAACTACACGTGGTAGGAAAGAAAAGAGAAAAAAACAGAAGAAAAACTACAACAAAGAGGTACGCGAAACAGTCCAGCTTAGATTGTACGTTATAATGAAGAAATATTCGTTTTTCCCTTATTTAAATACAACTCGCGTTTGTGTCGGCATACGCTCTCACACACACACTATCGCTTCCTAACTGTGTAATTGTTTTGTGTTTTGCTGTTGACTCAAAACTCCCTACGACTGCTGCTCGTTGACCGTCCGGTGCGTCAGCGTCGCCGTCGTCGTGCCGTTGCCGTTGGGCGCGTCACCGTTCGGTGCCTCGATCGACGGCTTCTGCGGTTCGTCGTTCGCCGGGTCGTCCCAGAACTGGCGGGCGCCGGAAGCGAACACGTTGTAGAACGTGGCGGTGAACAGGTACACGCACGCCGCTATCACAAACACGATGCGCCACTGGGCGATCGTCGGCTTGCCCTCGATGATGTTGCCGGCCGCGATCGGGGCGAGCAGACCGGCCAGGTTGGCGGAACAGTTCGTGAACGCCATCAGTACGCCCGCGTACCGGGGCGTGATGTCGAGATGGTTGATCTTGAAGCCGGCGTAGATGCCACCGTTCAGGCCGACGCCGATCGTCAGGATGGCCACGGTCAGCGCGCGGCTGCAGCCGGTGTACGACGCGACGATCAGCGCGATGGCCGGACCGTACTGGCCGATACTGTTCGAGATCTTGCGCGTCCAGGTGTGGTTGAAGCGACCGGACGTGAGCATCCAGTCCGCCACCCAGCCGACCACGATCGAGAACAGCCACATCGCCAGGTAGGGCAGGGCAGACAGCACACCGTTCTGCAATGTTGGACGGGAGGAAGTTGGATTAGCCTCTTGCTTGTTTTTGTTAATACATGCAAGCTCTCATATCATCCAATAATGATAATATTCAACCATCAGTGCTATTTACAATTCTTTAAGTCGTTAATATTGTACTTCTAAAACGAATGTCAAACCTTCAAGCAAAATACTAGGCACAATTGCGCCTAAATGTATGCATACTAAACATCACAGCCCCCAGTCGGAAAGTTATGTTACTACAACGTTTAGTACAAATCTTTTCTCTATTCAGTTGAAGCATTTTTCAGTATGTTACGCGGTCATAAAGCGAAACTTACCGTCTTGATGGAGAACCGCAGCACCTGCTTCATGTACGTGGGCAGTTCCGTCATCAGCGTCTCGTAGCCATAGTTCTGGCCCAAATGCGCCAGCAGGATGGCGTAGAACGGCAGCGACTTCGCGATGTTCATCCACGGAATCGGTGGAATGTGGACGGAGGCGTTACCCCACAGCGACTGCTGGATGTACTTCTTCTCGTCCTCCCGAATGGACGGGTGCGACACCGGGTCCTCGTGGCAGGTGAGCAGGAACGCGACCGACCACACCGTCCCGATGATGCCGAACACGTAGAAAATCGATGGCCAGCCACCATCAAACCCGTGGTCCGCCAGCAGCCCCGACAGTGGCATCGATATCACCGTGCCGAACTGTGCGCCCGAGTACACGATCGACCCGACCCGTGACCGCTCGTTCGGGGGGATCCACTTCGCGAGCATCGCGTGCGTGCACGGCACGATCGGGCCCTCGCCCAGCCCCTGGATGAAGCGGACCGCGATCAGCCAGCCGGCACCGCCCTGCCGGGCCGCCACCGGCACGACGAACGCGAACACCGAGTTGATCAGCATGCCCCAGCCGAGGAAGCGCATCGCACCGTACCGCTTGGCCAGCAGACCGAACGGGATCTGTGTGATGACGTAGCCGTAGAAGAAGGACGACAGGATGTAGCCCTGCATGCTGGTGCTCCAGATGAACTCGCCGTCCTGGTCGTCGTCTTTGTTATCGTCGCCGTAGTCCGTGTCCGGGCACTCGTCGTCCAGCAGCTCGTTCTCCTTCTCGATTGCCGTCTGGTTCACCATCGCGACGATGGCGACCGACATGTTCGTGCGCATGACGTACGCGTTCGCCATGCCGAGGAACAGCATGAACACGATGTAGTGCCGCGAACCGAACTTTTCTGTGAATGTGTGCGAGAGGGGGAAAAACAAGAAGAAAAATGGGGTGAATTAATGAAACGAAGTAATGTTTCACATCTATCAACTTAAAATCGAAATCTTTGCTATACAAAATAGTTAAAGCGCCTGCAAGTAGGCAATGAGAATCGTTTTAGTACATCCTAAAGGTGGCCGCAAACGGCAATAATTTCAGGGGCAGCCAGAGCTATAACATTTGGTAAAATTGAATTTCTTGAAAGCGAAAAAAGTGATTAAACAGATTTTTTTTGTTTAAGAATTCAACAGATTTCTAGGCCTTTTAATTTGATCCTTCACCCGGAATATTTTTGCAAACCCCGACCAGAAGCATGTATCAATATCAATCTGGCGAGTAAAACGTTGATAACACATTTATTCTAAACGAATAACCGGTCTAAATGGTATTCAGATCAGGTAGTGTTTTTTACGACCAGGGCAATAATGCTCACTCCGGTTGGAACGTTTTTTATGTGTAAAGTAAAAACCTGCTTTGCTTCTTCAGGATAACAGGGCTTACGGCGGCTCTAGACGACCACTTTAGGCTAGTGGCACAGCTCCGACGCGTGTTATTTTGACGCGCGTTACTCTGAAATCTTGTATTTGACTTTACAACCTTCGACGCGCGTTTCTTTGACACGCGACGTAGCGTGCGTCGAAATCAACAAATTTTGATTCCGACGAACATCGTTTAAATAAAAATAAATGACAGGGGACGACGCGCGGCAAAATCAAAATGATTTGATTTTGCCGCGCGTTACTACGGGCGTCAAAAACATGCTCGTCGAAAGTTGTCAAATCCCATACAAAGATACAAAGATGAGAATTCGATCGTTAGAAATCCATTTGGAGATCAAGGGATCACTAAAGTCAGTTTTTCACTTATATGTTCCAACATATCCATAAAAGTACCAAGTATTACACCCGAAAATATGGTGAATTCAATTGCTCATTATCCAATTTCACCGTATAGCTATGCCAAATGTCAAACAAATGCATGTGTAACAATGGTTTAAATAATATTTTGGTGTATAGTGTCAGGGAAAGTGATCCGTGTTTTCGCTCGTTCGCTAAATGTATCTTTTTAGTACAAGTTTTAGTACTAATTATTTTTTCAGGAGACTGGCTTTACCAAATTGTTACTCGCACAGCTATTGCCTCCAAAAGTTCGTTTTTAGATCTTGCGCGTCTCTGATGGCAAACAGCCGGAGCTAAAGGGTTGAAATGAACAACAAAGCAAAGTAAATCACCTATCGGACAACCTTATTTCATATCAAATTGCAGCCGCAAATGAAGACACCGGGGGCCCTCATTTGTCAAATTAATCATGCGCGCAACCACTCACAATTGCAGCATGCCTTGGCTTTCTGACAACGGTGGTAAACAACCCCGGCCAAACCAAACGCATAACCATCGTCGTGGCACGAGTCAAACAGAGACGTCCAACGAAAGGAACAGAAGACAGCGCCAGCACCGATCAGCTGAGCAATCCGTTCTGCGCGAATACATTTAACGCTTCGGGCGACAGTGCGCACGTGCCCCGGCGGCGAGAAGCATTCCCAATTTCAGTATGCACCGAGAAGGGCGAAGAAGAAACACCCACGATGGACAAAATTGCAACATTGCGCGCCGTTCGGTCGGAGGGAACGACGAAACAAAGCAGGATTTATTTATGGCCCGCGCGCGCACACGCTGTCCAACGGCATTAGACGACGGCCCCGCTGCACCGGAGTGATAAAAAGAGAATCCCACAAACGCCTGGCCGTAAGTAAACAGATAAATGCGTCTCGCGAGATCTGCATAAGCCGCAGATGAGCATCCCAACAACAAAAAAACGGCGAGAGGTCAACGGAATGCTTTTATCACATCACCAACCCGAATGTGTTTGATACAAAGTGAAGCGAAATCTGTTTGTGCAGATGACACTTCAAATAGCAGGAGGATGGGGGCCTGCAACTAAGTCTTGCCGCCGAAGGAGCAGAAGAGCTTCGGTTCCACCACCCTAGCAACTGAGGCAGTGGGCAGTGCGTCCAATTTGAGAATTTGGTTCAATGGAAAAATTGCTCCTTAAGCGCGTGTGTGTGTGTGTGACAGCATCGCGCTTGATCAGGTCAACCTCGGACCGGAGTTAAGCACATCCACGGCGGACGAGAGCACCGGATGGTCACACTTAAGCCCAGCTTCAACAGTCCGACACTCCATCCCAAAGCCACATGGGGATCTGGTGCAACAACCACCGTGCACGTGCTCCAACTCAGTAGGCACGGGATGTAACGTAACCTCACATATCGGGCGTGATTGAGCATGACCTACTCGGATGACCCAGTCTCAGGGAACGCTACGAAGTGCGAGTATCTTTCCAACATGCGCGCGTTATCGAAGCCGACATATTTTGATCCCCAGAGCGCAATCAATCAGTGGAGGGGTCTGGATGATGAACTGCCCACACCCAGCAGCACACACACGCACAGCACAGGTCATTAGTTTCGTTCTTCCTGCTGCGCTAATCTAATCGTTCGCGAGCGTTTATCACCGCCGCTTCCCGCGTTAGCGCCGCTTTTATTGATTAATTGTTTGACCGATCAACGCGCCTCACTTTTGGGCCGATATGCTACGGAGCGTGTCCCCACGGTGGAGGAGGGAGCGCTCTACCCATCGCTGTATAAATCATGAAGATTAGATTTCCGATAGCGTATAGTGAAGTAGTTGCCGTTTGGATTGGGGACATAAAACTGAGCTAGAAACAATGGACATACTACCCAGACACTATCTGGGACAGTCATATCACACCGGGCCACCACCACACCAAGATAATAACAGCTACCAATTTACGAACAAACTATATGGAGACTCCAGCAACACCTGAGCATTTGCACGAAGCTTCGGACGCAGTGTGTTCTTACTTGGCGGCATGATGCCCTCGTCCGTGGCCATCTCGGCCTGCTCCCACACCAGCACGTGCCCCGTGCGTTCTCGGTTTTCCGCCATTTCTCTCGTTCTGTGATTGGACACTTTGGGAGCACACATGGGTCCACTCCTATCACAGCTTCACGTCCTGAGCCGGGCGCACTGTTCGGTCGGAACACTCTCACTCTTTGGAAGTTTCAAGAAATTGTCGTTTTGCTTCTGTAAAGCTGCTGCGTTTGCGTTGGAACACCTCCTGCACCTATCGAACACGCGCCGGCATGCTCGTCCCACTTAGACCACTGGCGATGTCCTGCGGCGGTGCAGCATCTCCTGCCCCACGCTATCACAACACCAACAAACGGCAACGAAACGACGACCGTCGAACCGAACGTCACACGTACTAGCGGCCGTTGTTTACACCCCGCGCGACTGTGCACGTGAAGGACCGATGGTTGCAAACACTTGACGCGCGCAGCTGATTTATGCTCATCGATTTCCGTGGCCCCAATCACGTGTCGTGGCGCGCCGTCTATCTCTGCAGATGGGTCGCGGAGCTCGGCAGCGATCCGATCAGCTCGTTCACTTCCGATGTACTGGGATCGGGTCGGTGTGCGAACTGGTGGTTTTGTTGCGACAATCTCTACAGCCTCCGCCGCCCGAGCGAGCTTCACGGGGCGGGGGGAAGACGACCGGTGGAGTTCGGGGGTATGTAAATACGCGGTCGCTCGTGGTTGACGCGCGAGGTTAGGCTAGCGGAGAGGACCTCCGTTCTAGCGGGGCGTACTACTGCTGCTTCTGCTCGCGACCGGGGCAGGTGATTGCACGTCTCCGAGCGATCTTCTTATCAACCTGTCACACCACTTCTGGCACACTGGAGTCCCGCACGGATTGCCTTCAAACCGCAAGGTGCATCTTCTCATGCATGTACGGCCGCCTCTTGCTCGGGGCAAGTCGCACGAACTGTTCCGCGTGTTCCTGTTCCTGCAAGAAACGCGCCAGCACAAGTCAAGATCACTCCACCACGCGCAGGGTACACCCGAAACGAAACCGGACACGGACCAGAATGTCTGGTGCTTCTTCGTCGCGGCCGCACGCGGAATCATTAATCCCAAGTTCGTTCGCGCCCTCACTGTTACAACCCCGCCGCTGTCCCCAAGAGCACACGCTGATAACGTACGACACACAATCACACACACACACGCGAATCCCAACACAACTATCAACGAAAGCCACCACGCCACGCCGGTTGGTGGCCCGAGACGCACGACTACTACGACGACCAAAACCAACGCGATTGAGAAGTCAATCGAACAGTACCGGGTAGGCCACCGAACGAAAGGGAACGGGGGTCAACGCTTTTCCAACCCCCCCAAAAATGTATCACACAGACACGCACGCACGTACCAACACCAACAGAATGTAATCACAGCAGCGGCGCGAGCTGTCAAAAAAAGGCGTTAACTCAGCTACCCATGCCGCGCTCTGCCGGTGGTTGCCGTGGAGATTTTGGTGTAAAGGTTATGCAGCGTGCACGACTCGCTAACTACGATCGTTGCGGTTCGGGGCAGGCAGGCTATACTCACACACGCCGTGTCGGGATTTCGGTGTCGGTGTGTGGTGGAATGTCCCACAGATGCACCCGTGCGAGTGGCACACTTTGGTCTAGTTGTTGGACGTCGGTAAACAAGTGACTACAGTGACTGACAACTCCACGGGGAGTTGACCCTATAGTGTTTCAGAAAAACGGTTCCCCAAAGTTCTGTTGTTGCCTTCCACAGACTTCTAGCAAGCAGATCAAATCTCGTTTCTTTTAGATCCACTCCGGATCTGGCGTCAAAGTCACACACTCTTACGGCGCACACCGTACGAGACTACAGAAGATCACCTCCGATCGTTAAAAATAAGACCGGCCGTTCGTATCTCGGAGTCAATTCCGGGTGTTGTTGGGGTAAAAATAGTTCACTCACCGTCCACAGCTCGATACACGCGAGACACAATCGCGCCACATGAATAGGAGACTGGTGAAAAACAAGATATCCGAAGAATGGTCGCGGAAAACACATTGCACCTTGTATCTCGCGTCCCGCGGGGGCGAACCGGCCAAGACAGATTACAAATAGACACAACAAGATCCGGGATTCCTGTGGGACGTGAGGTTTGTTTTGTAGCGCGGGAAGATCTTTTGCAGCGCCATTCGCACTGGAAGAAGGGTTCTGAAGGGGCGGGGCACAACACTATCGGGGACTCGTTGCAATAAAATCAAACGACCCCATCATTTAGACGCAGCGTGCGCTGGTCAAGCGCGGATCGTGCACTATTGACAGATCCACTCAGCGCGCACAAGGCGAGTCGCGCACTCGAGTGGCGCCTACGCAGGACTTATCAAAGCTCTCTCCGTGACGCTGTGTGTTACCGTGGGGTTACATTCTTGCTGCCACCTTCGCGTTCTTGGGGAGTTACGGTCCACCTACGCCAAGAATACTATCTGGGTTATTCTGTGTGGGATACCGGCTCTGGTGGTCGCTCGATCGAGCAGGCAATGCCATTGATCGGGCGCTTCAAAGCGCGAACCTTGTCGAACCGCCGCATCAAGATCACGGCAACAGGGCGAACCGGAGGTTGGGTAGAGCGCACCACTAGCACGGGAAGGCGTAATATAGTGTCGGGCTGTTTGTCAAACATTACAGCGACAGATACGGCGTGCCTTCTGCCGCCGCCATGATAGCCAGCGGAACAATAGTGATTCAGCGCCCAGGTTCATCGGAGGACAGCCACACCACACGCCACTGTCACCCTGACGCGGATGCGCTAGTCACCTTCAATCGGTCATCCACGGGCTGGCAGATCTCGCACAGGTACGCCTCGCCAACACACACTACACGCTCCGGATTTGGGTGATAACATTGTACAAATAGTCGGTCCGTCTAACCAATCAGCGGGTCCCCTTTCTTGCGGGTCCCCAAACTGACAAATTGTGCAAACAAATACGCACTGCGAGCCAGGCCGGTGTCGAATTCCTCTACAACCTGCCCCAAGCACCCGATAGGCTTCGGAAATTTTTAACAGTCCAAACGGTCCACACACGCTAGCTCGGTGGGCACATTTGGGGGCACTGCGCGACTCGCACCGGTCATAAACGGCACCGAAGCCATAAAACCGGATAAGATTCACTATCATTCAACTAGGTACATCCTGTTCCGTCGCGATCTTCTTCTTTCTCCTCGCCGTGCTATTAATGGACGTCAGCGATCTTGTGCAAACAAATTATGAGCCCCTTCGTGGAGGACGACGGAGGACGCTCCTCCCTTAGTGCGCCCGATGTTATTGTTGTTGGTGATATGGTTAAGAGCAACTTTGCACTGGTGTCGCTCCCACTGCCACCGCCTTGGTGACCTGTTCTGACGCGGTGCACGTCGCGCACGAGATTAGCGGCCAGATGGGCCACGCGGGATGCATCTCCGCGAGATGCAATGTAACGGGACAATCGCGCTCGCGCGCACGTCACATTCACTGTCATGAATGTAAACAAACCGGCAAATCGGTTTTGCTCTCACGCGCCGCCCGCTTTGATTCTCTCGCTGTTCTGGTGTGCTGTGCGAACGAGTGAACGAGGGAAAGATATATTGGAAAGAGCGAGAGAGAGAGAGCATGCCATGCAGAAACCTATGGTTACGGATATTCAATTAATATGAAATTTCTTACTTTTTTCTGCTTGCTTATTTACTAGCCACTAATTGTGCTCTATTCATTTGGAACCCCATAGATCTTCCGCGCCACGGCTCTATTTTGTTTACTTTACCACACCTCAAAACATTGAAGTATCGAATCAAAAGGAGCAATTCGCAAAAAGACCAACTGTTTTAATTAAATATTTTCAAAAACAGAATACAAAACGAAATTTAAACGAATGTTTTAACGAATGTTTTAACATTTTAAAGATCATTTCAAAGATCGCAATTAAAATCTCGCCTCAATTCCGCAATCGAAGATCATAGTCCAATGCAGTGAAGATCATAGACCTTTCACACTAATGTGCCAATATAATCAATTAAAAGTAACTGCCGTGAAAGCAATGCAAAATGGTATTTAGAAGTCAGCTATGCAAAACGACGTAGTTATCCAACCACACTTCCCCTTATCAGTTTGGGTACATTCCGAAAACACGACGCAGACAGGGAATGTACCAATTGCGCTTGACATAAAACCAAACGCGAAACGAAAACAACCTATGATTAGGATGGTGAAAATGTTGACAAAAATCTCCATTGAAAAATATAGCAAGTAATGCTACGAAAATCATCCATTGAAATATCGAAAGAAATTTCGAATAAAAAAAAATATTTCAGTTAAATATTTACAGCAAGTGTCGACGAATTTCTCATTTTCCATCTCCTGAGAAATCTTCATCGCCATGTCCACCGCAGCGCCAGTGTGATATCAGCCAAAGCATAAGTAGCACACGAAATTGCATACTGTCAGGCGCTGGAGCGCACATTGGGCAAAACTCTGCGCGTTCAGGTGACGTTATATGGCGACCAAAATTGGTTTCTAAATTGACCTAATTGATAACATGCGGCAAATTTTCTGAAATAATAACTAAAATACTGCTTGCTTCTCTGTCAATCAAAGTGATAAAAGCTAACCCAATATGGTCTAATTGATCCACATCTGCTGTCTTGATGGGCAACATTGTTAAATCTCCGTCTCCCACAGGAACTCATCACAGCGGTTTGTCGTACCGTTTGGATTCAGCACGCTTTAACCATAATGTTGTCCATCCATCACAATCACCACGAACGATAATTGAACAATTGGTTGTCCAGATAAAGAGTAAGAGAGAGCTGCGTTTATCGGACGGGAAGTGAACCATTTGTCGCCAACGCACGACAGCATTAACTCATTGGGCAGGATTTATTGGCTTTTGGCGGTGACCCGACTTGTGCGATGTGCGCATTCCAAAATTCGCAACGCGTATGCTAATACGCGGAACGGCAAGACTTCAAACCGAGAGATAACAGCCACTCCGCAATGTTTGCGCTAATGCAGATGACTAACGCGAGATGTTAGCCGCACGACGAACCCACCTTGTTCGCGACGAACTTCCGGCGGATAAGATGGAGCAGTTCTGGGGCTGTTTTCGTTCAACCTGTGACATAATGCACGGAGATTAGTCACGCCATTTTGACGGTAAAGTAGAATAAAGTACGTTGTTCCGCAATCCAAACCCTGGGCTTCCCAGAGGTTTAATGGCACCGTCTAGCAGCGACATCTTAATAAGTGCTAATTATGAACAGAGAACATCCCCCAAGCGAACCAGGCGCTACTCGCGAGATGAAAGGACAGACTGTAGACCAGGAACACAAAACCACAAAATGTTTGCACAACATTCCAATCAGCGGCAACGAAACCGGACCGGATGATCAGAAAAGGCAACACAATTGCCCATAATTTTGGCCACCAGCGGCTGCTTCAAACGAGCGTATCTTGTAGTCTAAGTGTTTTTTTGTCGCATCCACGGAACCGATCATACCATCGACACGGCAAAGCAAGTTCCTTGCCACGGAGAGGTATAATTATTGTCCCTCGGTTTTGTTTTTCGGACCAGCCACATTTAACCACTTTTTTGCGGCTAATTTTAACTGCACCCGCCCTACAGTGGCACACAAACGTTTGCGTACAGCATCAAATAAACGGGGGAAATCCAACAATTCCAGCGTCAACTAATTGTCATTTGCTAGGGTAGCGACTTTAATAGCTGCGACGTTTGCTATAGATAATACAAATTTTCACCTTTTGCTAACCAGCCTGCCTGTCATGAAAGTGCCTCATAAATGTCACTCCACGCGCGCTGCGATCGTTAACTGAATGCTAATTTTTAACCACACCGGAGCGTCATCGTAAGGTTGCTGCCGGTTTCTCTCCGCCATTGCGCCTCATGACTCCTCCAGCGCTCCAACCACATCCGGACACCGGAAGAATGTGCGCGGGCAGAGTGACACCCGAGTCACAGGGGGCGCCATGTCTGCCCTGCCGCCGCCAATATTCTCCGGGTGATCGGTGATCGTGCGCAACATGCACTGCGCGTTGCCGATGAGATGGCGCTCGACTGCCCGGTGGAACACGTTTTGTACATTCCGAACACCGCCGGTCCGTCCGTCCGTCCGTCCGTGAACCACGTGCGCCGGAGCGTGTGGAGGACCTTCGGGCACGCACCGATGCGCCGAACGCGCGCCCGGATTCTACGGACGACCCAGAATTGGCAGCTCAAAACCCTTCCGGGAGGCCCAACCGGCCCATCTCGAAAGCGCGACAAAAGCCGGAAGAAACCAGCACCGATCGTGCTCCGTCCGCACATCATTATGCTGGTGATATCGCGCTCGAAAGCCATGCAAAACGCCGCCGTTTCGCACATACGGAGTTTGTGGGAAAAATAAATAACACTAAAGGCCAGCGAACTGAACGGACAGCGCGCGTCTCAGACCGCTGTCTGGCCACACGACGCGAAACGTGTGCGGAGCTAAACAGCTAAACTGCCCACCGCAACCCACGGCGGCACAAAAACCGCAAGGTGTGTTGCGCGTTGTGGCGCGGGTTGTTGTTGCTTTTGCTCAATGTCACGGTCAGTGCTGCTGGTGCGCACGTTTTGTGTTTGGCGCGATACGCAGGCGCCACCGGTGTGATAAATGTACGCCCAAGTGAGGTTAAGTGGTGTAGTTCCGAACCGAAATCTCGACCGGTCGCACAGACTGGTGTCAAATACGGGTTGTAATTGATGTAATGGCCACAGCGGTCAGAGAGGTAGAAGATGGATGGTCAACAAACAGTGCTTATGGTGAGTATGTGGACATGACTAGTGCACTAGATTCTGACAGTTGCGCTTTTGACGTATGTGCTTCCCCCCCAAGACAAACATTACATCAAACAAACCAACTTCGTTTTGTCTAACCGGTTTGATTCGCACCTATAGGGATGTACATTCTTCCCAAAACTTCATAGAATGTTTGTTTACGCAGGCACAGTCGGTGATTTTGTTTGATATCTTGTGAAACGGAAGATGGCCGACAAAACTGACGATCATATTCCGTGGATTGTTTTAAAAGCACGGATGGCATTCGCGCAGTAAACAAAATGCTCATCGAACTTGTTCGTTCGACCGGACTGTCAAACAATAAGGATGTGTCAACGCAGAAAAGAGGAAATCAATAAAAACGCTGATCTCAGGCATACTTCATACCATCAACATCCAAGAAGATCTAGATTTTTGGTATTCAAGTTTCGGTTATTCAAAGAGAACTTCCTTTGGTTCGGAGGGTTCAAGATTGTACGATCATTTTGATCTGTTTCATGACAGGCTTTTCATCTGTCAAAATGACTAAAATGTTATCTAAACAATGTTTACTGTTTGATGGATATATTGATGTATAGGAAAGCTTTTTCTTATAAAAACAGCTTCTCTGATGTAAAAATCGAAGAAAACAACGATTTTTAGCTAAAAAAAACTTTTCTGAGGTAGTAAATAACCACGCACAATCAAAACGAGCATTAAAAATGATAAATAGCATACTTTTGACCTGATCCTGACGTGCTTTTCATGTACGATCACATCGTGAAACTGTCCAAACAAGCCTCCAAACAAGCCAGGCTTTGTTCGAATTTTAATCATACTAGATAATAATACAAGTGTTGGGCAAAACCATCTACTTACGGTTCGGTTTCTCCGGTTCGGCGTTAGCCAGATATTCCTTGCTGACCGTCATGATGTCTGTGCGTGTGGCTGTGTGCTGTTGATAATACCCTCGCCGTTTGCTGCTCCGCTTAGCCCGAGCAGTCGCACTCTCACTTTCACACTCCTTTGGTTTAAACCTAGCCTCCTGTGGTCTGCCTAGCAGCAGTTGATGATGGTAGCGATGATAATAGCGCGTTGATGGATAATAGTAATACTGTTGTTGTTCTGGTCGGCGCGTCTGCGCTCCTCTTCCTCAGCTCCTCAGGCTCCGGCTTTGGGTGAAGAACGAGCGCGCTGCGATAATGATGCGTGTTATGATGCGTCCTCTTTCACTGTGGCCGCTGGAGGTGTTTAGCGAACATTTCTGTTTTATCAGACAGAGAGATAAAAATAAGAGGAAAAAACACTTTGTTAGCACTGAATAACAATGTTGATCGAAACAGCACAATACACAATGGTTCAACACAATCCTTCTAACGTTGAACTCGGGGGGTTCAACGGACCACAAACGAGAGGTAACGAAACTTCAAGCTTCCGGCAGCTTCTGAAGTGGAGCATGCAAATCCCAACCGAATACCGGTTCGTGATAGCGAAACGGCAAAAAAAACCTCACACTCAGCTGACAAACGAAAAGGTAAACGTCAGGGGCGATGTTCCAACGATCCCATAACACCTGCTGTGCGATCTTCATTCGCTCGGTCAGAGAGCTGCCGCATCTCGTGCCCGGTCCGGTCACGGACTTTCGATTTTAGGACAGAATAGAAACGACGGTTTTGTGTTCACACTGCTCACGCCCGTACTCCGTTTGTTTTGTTTGGGAAACGTGAAGATCGCCCGATTCGCCACGTCTTTCGTGTTCTTCTCTCCGGTGTTTTTCAGTGTCTCTATCGGGCATCGTCAGCACGTGAGCTGCACCAGCGTATACCACCTGAACAAATGTTACAACGTACGCTGTTCCATCCGAATGTCTACCGAATCGACCGGGCCTTTGCAAACCGGCTACGCTTGCCCTTGCATAACACACCCGAAAACAGTGACACTCGGCGTGGCGATCGCCAGACTTTGCAAGTTTTTCCACACTCTGTTCACCGCAAACGCTTGCCCTCTGGCGGAGTGGTTTTGCGCGAGCACACGGCACACACACAAATTATCACACTTTCACCGGAGCCCGGGGTGCTCCACAAATTGCCCCGTGAGCAACCAAAGCGGCCATCTTCCACGCCGAACGATAGTCGATCGATGGGACATCATCTATCACCCTGCAGTTTGCAAACCCTACGTGCAGCTGTTGTACACACTTAATCTATTACACCGTTTAGCACAACCGTGCGAACCGAATGCCATTGCACAATTGCGCGTTCCGCGTGGAAGTTCGCCCCGAGTGAGTCTCACCGACTCCGGAGTCCGTTAATGGGCTGCCGAGGCTTTCCCTCGCCAGTGGAGCAGCCCTGGAACAATCACAAACACAACGGCAACAGCACACCTTTTGCACGTAAACTAACACTCGATGTTTATAGAGGAAGCAGCGGCGAACGAAATGGAAAAAAACAACGTTGCAATCGTTTAAGTGCCACCCTGCCGCTGGAGTCTGCCGGTGGTAAAAGGCATTAATGAAAATTGAGAATAATATCCAACACCTGCCCCGGTTGACGACGTCGGCTGCCACGAGACGTCTGATCGGGTATCGGGGGCACAGACTCTCCGGCAATTCATCCAGAGCTGCGGAACGACCGACACAAAGCAGAACGTCGAAACACGCAACCAAACGATCGAACGATCGGGTGCGTACGCGGGACATGACCTTTCGTAAAATTGCGAAACATGTAACCGAAGAAAACAACACAACGAAACGCCCGGGATCCTACATGGGTGCGTTTTTTGGTGGTGTCAGTAGGTAAGAAAAGGTTCGCGCTTTTGTTTCTCCGGCAGACCTTCTGGGAACTTCGAGGAAACTTGCGATCCTTTTCTCGCACACGGTGTGACGCATGTTCTGGGCACCAGTGGAACGATCTAGGCTTATGTCTTATGATAATAGACCTAGGAGAAGGTTCAGGAAGCACATTCCAGAGACGCATTTCTTCTGAGGGTTGCAATAGACCTCCTACTGATCGACGAGAGATACCGGTAGGAGGAGGAAGAACATGTCTGCAGCTGATCCCGAAAAGCACGTCCCACGTCCCGCGATGCACTTTGACTTGGGGAGTGACATAGACACCAAGAGTTCAAAGTCACGGTCACGATCACGTCTGTCATTGAGAACGGAGCAGCTACACGCATCGAAGAACCGGCAGACTCCGCGCATCGCACGGATCGTACGATCGAGTTATCACTTTCGATTTCCAACACCATAACCCAAACCAGCTTTGGGGATGCACGCGCCGCTTCCTCGGTTCAACGTGCGCGCTCCAAAAAGCATAGCTCAATCGTGCCAACCACCGGCCCTGCACGTTTGGCAGAGGCGCTAGCCAACCTGATTAAATATTTATAGCACAAGCGCGCCTGGAGAAGCATAACGAACAACGAAAGCTTCCCGTCCCTATCTCTGCCCGCTAGAACCACCGCCGGTTTGTGAACTTTATAACATTGCCGCCTGCGCCGTGTGTGACTCGTGCCCGGACCAGCCGCGGCTTATCAACAATCAGTCAATGTACTGTAGAGCGCGAGCGCGCGCGGACCGGTGCCGGTGGAATTTATTACCCACCGCGGGGTACTTCACACCGGTTTGACTGACACCGCAACACGAACCGTCCGTTCGCTCCGGTCACATACGGCTGGTTTAGTGCGCTCCGGCGGGGTTATTCCTGCGGGGCAGCACTCAAGAAGCCGGCAATAGAAATACCTGCTAATCGCTCCCCTTCGCTTTAGTGCCGCTTCAGTTTGAAGTACGGCTCCGTCGGAAACTGTCACCGATCGGTGCGTGTTGTCGGAATGAACAAGTGGAGCCGGAATGGATGGACAGCAGGGTTCCCCGTGGGATGGCGAAGCACGTCCGGAGGATGATCTTCCGTGCGTCAAACCGAATTATTAGCACGATGATCGTTCTGATTGAGCCACGAGCACGAGCTGAGATTAGCAAGTAAGCGAGCTGGATTCTGTTTGGTCCAAGGTTCTTTAGAGGCCATTTTGGCAAGCTGTTGTTGCGATTCATGTTGTGCTGTTCCTGTTCGACGTTCGAAAACTTCTTCGAGAAGATCTTCTAGCAACAAGCTCCTAATCGGCCGCTTACTCGATGTACTATATCAATCCCTCACTAGCTGTCACATTCTCCCCACGTAGTTCCCATTCTAGTGTGTTTTCCAACGGCGTTTTTATTGCACATCTCATCATCAGCCTATCAGACTAGTCGTAGATGCTAGTGCAACCTTGACGGAACAATCGGTACCTCCTCCCGGCAAGTCCACCCGGCGCGTCTCGCCAGTGGGAGATTGTGCCCTCTCCTAGCTCGAGTCGAACCGTACACATTCATCAATGTCGGTGTTTGGTGAATATTCAAATCTACGCAGCTTGTGATGATGCCTCGGCATAATACATAGCACCCATTGTGTGAGGCGGGAGGTGCTACACACTCATCGGATGCGCTAACACAGCACCCTCACCGGTCGTTATCTATGACTTCCTTTTGCTGGACAATCTTTTTTTTTTCGCCCCATCCGCCAGTGCGCCCTCCATTTCATGAACTTCCGTAAGGGCAACGGGGTGTACCTGTGCAGTTGTTTGCACTGTTTGATTAATGTCCGAAGGCAACTCCATTCCGTGAGTTTGGCGTGAGAAGGGTGAGAAGCTGGGCAAACGGGTGCAGCGTTTTGCAAAACTTGCAGGGCTTTTCCCGAGCCAGGGAGAGAACCCGATGGCGGCTGACTCTCTGATAGCGTGATCGCACGCCACACCAATGCCATGGTAACAATCGTAGCAACCGAAATACCGCCCTCGGTACGGCATTGCGATGCGGTGAGGTTTACACGGAACGCACTTTACGAAAACAAAACAGCAGCACATCTTCTGAAGATCACGCGCGCACAATGACCTCCGCCCGCGAGTGCGCGATCAGCGCGCCGTTGGCATATGATTGAAAATTATGTGAGTGTTTTTCAAATAGACGTTCAGCCCACCCCAGTGACGGTAATTAAAGTCTCGATCCCGTCCCGCGACTTCAAGCAGTCCAACGGGTGTGCCGAAAATATATCGCACGATCATATGGCAAATTGGGTCGCAGCAACCTCCCGGCATGTGGCAATTTCACGATCGTTAATAGTTCAAACCGACCCTTTGCTCGACTTCCCGTGCCAAGATGTCACGCGGTTTTGAACTACGACGGTGCGTCTTTTCGGCTCGCAGACAAACCCATATCGAGGAGTACGATGGGTGAGCCTCGTACATTTATGCATTAGCGGCCCGGTGCCCGGCATTGACTGGCCACGGGGAGAAACTGAACCACGATCATCTTCTGGCCTCGTTTATACCACCACCGTCGATGATTTATAGCCTGTCTGTCTGACTGCTCGCCGTGAACTTGATTTTCAGATAGCAGTCTGCATTTCGACACCCTCTGTGTGCGCTTTCTCCGCAACTCACCCGACGAAGCCGTGGAACCTAATCACGAATGATTGAATGAATAGTCTGTAGATACAACCATCCAGCTATTGCTAAGTACTATTGTACTATTCCCAACAATCACTTCACAGAGGTGTCTATATACGATATCCTAATCCTACAACACCCTAACTCAACTGTCGAACAAACCAAACGAACTTGGTGCGCGCCGCACGATAACACGCCGCAAACTGACTGCGGGCACCGAAAAATAGTTCCACCATTCAGCTGCACGTTTCTAGGTCATGCAGGTACGGCACAGTACAGGGTGGGAGGATACGGTTCGATGGACGGTTCGGTTTCAAACCGTGGCATTGTTTCGGCTGCGTATGACTTTCGGGTTGTTCGCTTTTGGATTCACCACTCCGAAAATGTCATTCTCCTATCAGCGATTCCAGAAGCCCTCTTAAGAAAGGACTTCACGATCAGGATCACTTTTGCACACTTCACAAGCTCACTACACAGAACGGCACATAAACACACACACAACAACAACACACAGGAAAGGATAGGTTTGTTTACTTACACAAATGGGTCCTTTGTAAACGTGCGGCTACCGCATACACACGGCGAAAGTGGGCTCTCCAGGACACGGTGAGTGGTCGACAAAAACCGAAACGAGGCCGTAGGTACGTGCCGTCGCGGATTCTGTGTGTCGTGGTGGGGTGGTTGGAGCGCACTAAGGCTGCTGTCAAACTTGACAACCGGCACCGTTGCTGTCAGAGTGTAGTGCCATGCTAGTGCTAGTAGCGTGCGAGAGATGGGCCATCGTATGTGCTTCTTTCTGAATAGAATGATCTGCGTTGTCTCCTCGCTGTGTTTGTCGGTTTTATCTTGTTATCGATAAAAAACCGAACCGCCGCAACCGACGAGGGAGAAAACAACAGAAAGAAAGAAAGGCCGTTGATCGAAAAATGATCGACTCCACACGATGATCTTCTCGCTCGCTCTCTCTCTCTCTCTGGCACAGCACACTCTCCGGATCCGCTTGGATGGAACCGAGCGCGCAGGTTGCTGCTGCGACGTTGCTTTGGTGGCGCACACTACTCTTGAACTCACTCGACCGAACGTGCCGCTGTTGATTATTTATATAAAATCTAGCTCCCACCACACCGACACCAGCCGCACAGCACAACAATCTCGCGTACGATCTCGTGCGTAGCGCGACGGCCACACGCACACACCGACGCCCGGCGGATGCTCTCGCCCGATCGTGTGTCAATCGTATCGTCGGCACTTCGGAGCCGCATTATCAGCTGGCTTCGGGATTTTCGGGAGATGCGTGACGTCCCGACGCGGCGCAAGCAATCTCTAGCGCACTGCAACCTGTTGCTG